>JAHPZR010044245.1:42500-44279 GCA_019787425.1 Platygyra sinensis
GTTTGATATTTTTCCACAATACACTTCGTGAGAGTATTATGGAGTTAAAAAGAATGTGTTGGTTTAGTTAACTTACTTGATTCTTTGGATTATTTTCATGATAAGATGCCTAAGCTTGAACAGTATCAGTGATATAGTTTACAAAAAAATGTAAAATTTCAGTTATACAATAAATAATAGTTTCCTTATACGCAGTGGAATTTTTAGTAGAATTTTATACCCTTGACAGATAAAATATAAGCGGGGCAGATTTAGTGAAAACTATTACTGGTTTTAGAACAAATCGTATCTATAACAAAATTCTCGATCGTGATTGGTTCTCCGCGCGCCGATTTGTCACGTAATCGGCGCGCGATCACGTGGGTGTCCAATTACAGGTGTCCGATTTGAACGTTTTGTAATCGGACACCTGTAGTTGGATACCCACGTGATTTTCACGTCAATTATGCGCGCTTTAATGGCTTCTTTAGCAGTGTTTTCTACACTTTTCAAAACTTAGGAAAAGCGCTACGGACGTTTTGGCTAAAAAGACGTTCTCAAAAGACATTTTTAATTCCGAAATTTGTTATAGATAGGATTAATTAGTAATTGGACCTCGTGTCGTACAATTCAGGGAGTAATCGTGCACGCGCTGCACTATGCAAATGAACTACTCGTACGCGTCGGACTTGCCTTTCAAAAACTTTTGGAAACTAGCCAAACGGGCTGAAACGACAAGAAACTATCAAAAACAAGTTTTGGTTATGATTAAGCATTGTTTGGCAAACTCACAAATTAACTCGATACCGGAGTAACCAGTTTTCTTACAGAACTTTTCACTACAGAACAAACAAAGTTTACGCGTATAATTAGCTGCGAGCGGATTTTATTCATTAACAGCGCGAAATTTAAAGAAATTCTCGACCCTGAAGACACACCTTTTCCATTAAATCAGAGCATAAAAGTACATAGAAGAGCCCTGCTTTCATCACACGACGTGACAACATCCACGGGAGAGCCCAAGACACTTGCGTGGATCAGCGCGGATATATGACGTCAGGATGGCGCAATTTGTTCTAAAAATAGAAAAACTGTCCCATATCATGGATCAGCGCGTATCCCAACACTTACGGTCTCCGTCCCTGATTATGGCTCCTGATATAAATTTTATTAAGGGAAAATCTCTTGACTTTGACCTTCTGGGAATTAAATTGACTTTCTCTCACTGTTTTTAATCGGCTTTCATCGTTTTAATGCGCTCGAATTGCGGCCGTGTTTGTTTCAGTGACATTTCATTCCTAATTTGCATAATCCGTAATCGGCAGTGGGCATTACCGCTGCGTAATGACCGCTCCGATATCGCTCTTATAACAAGTTATAATTATCTATTTTCCAACGTTCAATAGCACTACCCACTTAGTTGCAAAGGTGAGCAAGAAGTAAAGTTAAATCTTTCCGTTATGATGAGTAGCTTTCTTTTTATATAACGATGCAATTTTCCTTTATTTTATATTGTATCAAGGGATAATTTAGCAAGGCTCTGTTAGTTATGATTATCTATTCTCCAACGTTTAAGAGCGTGTCCGCGTAAGAACCGACCACTCAAATTTTCGTGGGAAATGGATTGCCTTCATTTTTTCTACAGAAGTCAAGCAACATATGCAATGAACGAAAATGGCCTTTATTTCGATAGATTCGCTTTTTTAATTTTTTGAGGAATTTTTTTTTTGGGCAACCTGAAGACCACACAAACGGGAAATTGAAACCCCAAAAATTGGGGGTTACGCTATGCTTGCTCAA
>JAHPZR010044246.1:0-2500 GCA_019787425.1 Platygyra sinensis
GATTTATTTTGAATAGCTTTACTGTAATTCAAATTTTAATTTTTGTTCTAAAAGCTAAGCTTGTTTTATTTTCATGTAGCTTTTGTGACCACCATCCAGATCATTTATCAGAATCTTATTTTTAATAGCAATACATTGCGTGTGGTATTACCTGGACAAAATAATACACTGTTTTCAAAGTAAGATAGGCTTAATGTTCTTCTTGGGAGGGTGATTTTGCGCCTGTCAAATCGATATTTTTAATAAATAATATTCCCTTTAAGAATCAAGTGAAAGAACTTTCTTGCTAAACTATATGTGTTACAACTGGTTTGTTAGGGTAGGAAAATATAGTTAAAATTAGGCTCATATTTTATGTGAATAATTGTACATCTGTAGATAGTAAACAGCGCTACAGAATTTTAAATAAATCATATATTTAGCAATTATTGAATGAGGTTGAGCATGATGATATCATGAATTATCAAAACCGAGGTCTGTGTTATTTGCCGAAGCCGAAGGCTGAGGCAGATAACACAGACACGAGGTTTTGATAATTCATGATATCATGTGAAAACCGAATTCAATAATTGTTTTATTATACATTTTTCACATAATTCATCCTGAGAAACAGAAGCGAAGCGTTCAGCCATTTTGTTTCTGAGGGGCTTAGTGACCAGGCAGACGTTGAACTTGACATGATAAATGCAATACCCGCAGCAGATATTGCATTTATCATGTCAAGTTCACAAGCTATTGTGAATTTGATTGAATGCTCTCGACCAATCAGATTTTTCATAGTAAGTCTGATGTATAATAATTAAAATTAGCAATGCCTTTTGTTTTTGCTGTTTTGACTGGGAAAGGGAATGAGCTTAAGTCGCCTGAATATTGGTAGCCAGCAGGTCGTGGGACTGTAGAAAGATCAAACGAATCTCGAACACGGGGTGAGAGTGAGCGAGCAATGCCGGCCGATGCGCACTGAAAACACCCGAATACACCGTCCCAGGAAATGCAAAAAACGCGAGGAAAACGTTGGAATACGCACAATTTTCAATCCATTAACTGAACAGTGAACGCCAAGAAACAAGCGTTTTCTTGAATTCACCCGCGTTTGCTGTCAGAGAAAATGCAAGAAAACGTCTGAAAACGCAGGAATACACAATAATTTCCGTGCGTTCACCTAACGGTGAACGCTGGAAAATATGCGTTTTCTTGAATTCCCTTGAATTCACCTTTCTCGGATAATACAAGAAAACAGGAGAAAACTTCTGTGAACGCGGGAATGCACCATGCTTTCCTTACGGTAACCGAGCGGTGAATTCTGGTAAACGGTGTGTTTTCCGAAATTTAACGGCATTTGCCGTTCTGGAAAACAAGGGAAAATGCCGGTTTTCAACTGTAAACCGCGCGTGAGCGTGAAGTTTTACACCGGGAAAACATCTGTGAACACAGGCAAACAAGACATTTACCAAGTGTTAACAGACCGGCAAATTCCAGAAAACATGCGTTTTCCGACGTTCACCGTAATGGGAAAATACCGGATAATGGAACGAATACTCGAATTCACCGACAGCAAAACAATTAGAGAAGCTTGGATTTTCCGATCGGTGAACACCAGTAAATGTAAGCAAATGCCACATTTTGCGTAAATTCACCGCGCGTTTTCTACACGGTAAACGCCACCTTTTTTGCCGTGCAGTTAACATTGACAAGTCTTTCAGGCGCATCGGTATCGTCCTCTCGATCAGGTGCTTGGTTTTCTTCGGGAGCACGTTCTGGTTCGAAGCGATAGGGCTCCACGGCAGCCATATTTTGCTGAGCTCTTTGACGTCACGCATACATCGCCTGACTGCTAAGTTACTCCAAGATGGCGGCGTTGTTTTTTCGATTTTCGTGCAACTTTAGACGAGGATTTCATATGGTTTGAAAGCGCTTTGGAAGCTGAAATTTTGGTGAGTGATCGATCATCGAATTAGCTTTCCGTTGGCGAAAAGGAAAAACGTGCCTAATTTTGAGTGAACTTCTCCTTTAAGGATAATAGCTTGACTGAGCAATGCCTAATAACTGACTAGCTATACAATTAATCAGTAAGAGGATTACATGCTCGTCCAATTTGGAAATAATTGATTCCAAAAATTTCTCTGACAGCCAAATTGGACTTTGCCTTCGGCCTTGTCGAATTTTGGCTGTCCCCTGAATTTTTTTTCATCCAATTATTTACAAATTGGACAGCATGTATTCATAGAGTGTTTTGACTTCAAAAGCTAGATCACGATATTTGTTGACCTTTTCCTCCTCCTACAGTCTGATTCTGCAGTCACCGGGGCATGCTACGTCAATGATATGGCATGTCCTGCTGGTCTTCTCGACAACTACAATGTCTGGTTTATTGTGCGTTAATTTCTTATCCATCTGAATAGTAAAATCCCACAATATCTTGAAAGTCTGAGCTTTCCACCACCGGTTCTGGGACGTGCTCATACCACTTATCACCACATTCAACTCCGCAATGCTTGCA
>JAHPZR010044246.1:5000-65733 GCA_019787425.1 Platygyra sinensis
ATGAAGGTAAAGAGTTTCAATCTTCGTTTAATTTTTGTCCGCCATTTTGTTTGTCCGAGCTCAAAGTAGGAGTTGTCAATCATTTTCAAACTAATTACACTTTTTTGCACTCAGTTACCGTTTTTGCACTCAGTTACACTTTTTTGCACTGATTTGGGATTAATTGACATGTTCGATTCTTAACCAATCAGAACGCAGAAATTGTTGCTTGTATATAATAATAATAAAAATAATAACAATAATAATAATAATAATAATAATAATAATAAAATGAATGTTTAACCAGGATAACCCTTCAGTACAGAGTACTGTTATCAACGGGTCCTGCAGACTAAGAATTAAAAACTAGTAATAAACTAATAATGCACTAAGTTAAAAAACCATTAAAAACTACAATAAAAATTACAATAACAATTACAAGTAATAATCGTCCCAGGCATTCCTAAATAAAACTCTAGAATTAATGTTTCTTAAACTTAACGACAATGAGTTAAAAATCGAGGCACCTAAAAGCTAAAAACTACGGCGCGCAAAATCCAGTTTGACCTTTGGTAGTCTTGCTGTTTTCCCATTGTTTCTAGTGCTTAAAGCGTTATGTAATCTTTGAAAGTAATCTTTAAATGGAAAGAATGCAGTTCTATTGAGGCAGTCAAATGCAAAGCAGCACGCTCTCTTTTGTAAAAAGTTGTCAATTGTTAAAAATCTAAGATCACAGTTCTGTGAGCCGCATTTTGGGGAAATGATTTCGAGGCTTCGGGTCTCAATGGAGCGGATCATGCGTTTGCGGGACTCTGGCCATCCAAGACTATTATATCCGCAGTACGTAAATATTGGCATAATCATGGATTGATAAATTCGTTGGGCACTAAGAATATCAATGTTGGAACGGATGCGCCGTAGGAGGTTCACTATTTCTGCTGCCTTCTTGTACATTTTTGGAAAATGCGTTTCAAAATTAAGGGTCGGGTCCAGATGCACGCCGAGGTATTTATAACATGTAGTGGTGTTGATCAAAATAAAGAAACTGAGAAACCTCTTTAAACTGAATTCAATCAAAGCATTATGATCGAAGCAAAGCTACTGGCAAACGATAACTGTAGCAAGCTATCGGCCAGCGACCCACACGAGAATAAAGGCGGCAAAATAGACCCTATGCAAAAAAGGCTGCCATTAGATTATTCTTTTTTTGGTATTCAAAATGTCAAGATTATTTTGCCCAGAAACCCATTTTGTTTTCTACTCTGTATTTAAAATACTGAATTGAATATGATTTCGTTTTGTATGATAGAAGAATGATAGTATAGTTATCAGGAAAACCACGTTGTTAAGCACATTTTATTATATGGCAACCTGGTCCAAGATAAAAAAAACTGAAAAAACGAAAAGAATTACTTATGTCCAGGATCGGAATGCAAGTATTGTAAAATTAGTACTTCATATTTGATAGGTCATTTTACATTTTCATATTACTTCATATTTGACCGAATTGTGTGTGGTTTGGTAACTTTTTACTAATGAGGACACCTTGTAATGCTTATCATAAGGAATTTTAATCTCATTAGCGTTCAATCCTGGACATAAAGATCTGACAAACTGCTTCGCTTCTCGATCACTACATACAACAGATCGCTACATGTAGTCACTAGCGTAGTCAATAGTTGATTCATACTAGAAGATATTAGCATGAGCCAAGTCAAACCAACAAAAACATTGCTTACACAAATCATCCTAACCCATATCACTGAAAAATGTTAAGTTCAATCTTGATTATGACCTTGAAAGTGACCCACCGCCAAGGTCATCATATTCATTCTTGTGTGTTTGCTCCACGCCTCGCAGGCGGAAACTTCAATACTGGCCTGGAGCGTACTAGATCACTAAAATTTGACAAACAAACATTGAGGATTCTCAGTACTTTTTGCACAATTGATCTCGGACGTTTCTGTGTGAAGCGGAATGCAATCAGCATACTGAGAGTGAAACCCCCCCGCTTAAAAATATTCCGCAAATAAGATTTTGAACTGACCGGGTTGTTCATAGCCTCCCACGCTGACGTTCTTAGGCTTGTCACGCGTTCCTCCCCACGAACGTCTGCTCAACGAACAGGCTACTTCCGTTCACTGGCGGTTAGCCTTTGTTTTAAAAGAACCAATCCTGTTCTGTTAATGTTGACATCTCTGTTGTTTGTCAGGCTGTTTGCCATGTGCTTATGCATTGTTTAGGCTCATTTATGTTGCACGATATTTGCTTTCGAGGAGCAAAATATGGAAAATAAGAATTTTTCCGTGAAATGTTGCTTACCTGCATTTAATATTGTGGCGCTGGCCCCGGTTGTTTCACTAGAACTATTTGTAAGTTGAGCGTATGTTGCTTCTTATTCTCGATTCTTATCACGCAAATCATATTTACCCGCGTCCGTTTTTTCCTTCGGAGACGCCGTGCTTTACTTCGAGAAAGCTACACCTTTCTGTAGTGAGGTTCTTATGTTTCTTCCCTCAATTTGGTTGAGCTTGTGTTTCTCGAGTTCGATGAATAGGTTTATTGCTCCTTTTGTCCCTTCTGGCACCACATAATTAAAATGTAGCTGTTTACGTGCGAATCAGTTGACTGTTTTGCGTGTTGTATATCCCATTGTTTGACTTAGCTCCGGCAAGACCGTACCAGTCAAGACTCCTTGGTACCAGTCCTCAATGTGGATCTTATCAGTTGCGGGTACTTCTAAAATAATATGTACGTCTGCAGTTGCTGGTGGAACTCGTATGAAAGTGAAAATTCTGAACATTTTGCGGCACAAATTTCTCGTGTTGAAGCGTTGGGTCAAAGTCGGTCAAAGTCCAGCTTTGCCCAGATTGGCAGAGAAGCTATGATTGGCTAACCGTCAACGAACGGATGTGACCGGTCCGTTGAGCAGACGTTCGTGGGGAGGAACGCGTGACAAGCCTAAGAACGTCTGCGTAGGAGGCTAGGTTGTTCAAAGCCTGATTAAGCTAACCCAGGGTAAGCGAGAATTTTGATTTCAGTTTTGTACCTTTTTGGTGAGGTTTTCTGTTTATATTGTTTGCCCTGCAGTTTTCAGCTGTATTAATTTCAAACTACACCAAACGTTAGGGATGAAAAACAGTTTTAAACAAGCAAAAAAAAAAAATGCTGCAGTTAACGTTTAATCCTGGGTAAACGTTAACCGGCTTTCGAACAACCCGGCCCAGCTGAACCTTAACGTAAATATACATTATTTCCAGACGGGAGGTGTGCACGCGTATTTAGAAAAACAGTACCCAAAGTTTTCACAGGCGGATCTAGGGGGAGGGCGCAAGAGGTGCGCACCCCCCTGAGATGAAGCCTTCTTCTTCGTATTTGCTTTTAAAATTTGTTTACCTCACCGGTCATGCCCAGTGACGTCATTCTTTAGAGGTGCACCCCCTCCTAAGAAAAATCCTGGATCCGCCCCTGGTTTTGTTTACTGCTTGAGGCCTGCACTGTAAGCTTGGAGCACTTTCAAGACTGAGTAGTTTTTTCTTCTATGTGGCATCTTACTTCAGACCAGAGAAAATAGGCCATTTTCGTATTCCCGGTATCAGACTGGAACTAGCTTGCAAGTGAGGCTGATACGGGGGAGTCTTTTCAAATACAAATTTCATTTAACTCTTTTTAATGATATTCCACCGCATGAGCCTCCATTGCAAGCTAGTTCCAGTGCAATACAGTCTAAACTATATCTTGCTTTAAAAAGACGTTCAAAGGAAAAAGGATTTATTTAGAGGGATGTTCTTTAAATCCTTTGTGTTCGTGAAATAACATGAAGACTGCAAATCACTTACCATTCAACCATGAAAGACCACCCAAAACTGTAGACAATAAAGAGTAAAAAGTTAACTGGTTAAACACTTACCTCACACAGTGTAAATGGAAGTTAACTTGGGCGGATTAGGGTTTATTTCATAAATCTGTGCATGTGTCCACAAATGATTGTATATGCGTGCAATAACTTATTTTAAGTACATTCCATCCACGTTTCGCGAAATAGATATTAAAAAATAAATTGGGTGCAAATATGTAGTATATCAGAAAGGCTGTTTTTGAACAGCAATGTCAATTCCGTTGTAATTTTGGACTTTTGACAAAAGGCAGTGGTACACTAACTCTGGTCAAATATCTGCCTGTCTAACCTTTGACAAAAGCGACCTTCATATCAGACTGCGAGTACGAGATTGAGTACGAGTAGGAGTTTTCAAACCGAGTTTACTTGCCTCCTCTAACTACTTATCAAAACAATCTTATCCCTAACGTTTGCTTGTGTGCAGTCAGCAACGGGAAAGAATTAAGGTTCGGGGGATAGAATTAGCCCCGTGGAATTCCAAAGTCGTACTGGCACTCGTTTACGCACTCGTAGTCAAATCTGAAGGTCGCTAATTATTCGTCGAAGGCGAAGTGAATATTAAGCACTTAATGACTGGCCACAAGGGAAACAGTGTGTTTTGTTTCCCTGAGACCCTCAATGTTCCCCGAGTCGAAGCCGACGGGAACATTGAGGTCGCGGGGAAACAAAACTCTCTTTTTCCCGAGGGGCCAGTCATTAAGTCTTTTATTATACCTCCCGACTCAAACATAAAGAAAAACCCTGAAAAAAAAATGATTTGCTTGATACCATTGCATACATTGGCTGCGCTCGCAAAATTGAGCGGCTGCCAAAAGCAACCTGTCCTGACGAAAAATCACGATAACAGTCTTTTTCTTCACAGCTAACAAAAAATATAGACAGTACTATAAAGTTGCTTTGGCTTTTTCTAATGCTTAACTCAAGCATTCTGAGTTTGATTTGACCAGGAACAGCATATTTTGTTGTAAATTACACAAATTCTTTCCTTCCTGGTGACCGCGATCGAAGAGCGAGTTGACATATGTGGGCGACCCAGTTTTGGCGCCAAACCAAAAGCTTGGAGACACAAACCGTTCATATTTTCCCTTTTGTTAATCTGCCTGATATGGTTTTTGCGACTAAAAATCCCTTTTCTTGAATATTTAATGCCGTCTCTAATGCGAAACGTTGTCCTACTTCAACGGAATGGCTTTTTAACATTAGGCCGACTGTTGCACAAATTTCCCGCGGTTTCAAGGTGCACAACCTGATCACGTGCGAGTCCAAAGTTCAAGTTGTTGTTTTCCTTGGGAGTTAATGAGTTTTATTCGCCCTAGGGAGTTAGAGAGTTTTAACCCACGGCACTTGACGCGTTCTCCTTCAATCGGAAAACGTATTTGAGTTGGGACGTATAACAATGGTGAATATTCCCAATATTCACGAGCCTGAAGCGAATAATTGTTTTAGTATAATTACTCACGTGATTATAGAAACACCTAAACAAAGGAATGTTAAATTTTACCACAATTGCTGCTAATCTGATTGGCTAATTTGGCACTGTTGATAAGAGTCCGTACCACGCTACCCGCGTCAATGTGTTGCGCAATGCCTTTTCAGCTCGCGCTATGAAAAAAAGGCATTTTCTTTGACGTTGACATTGTGGTAAAAAACAAATCGAAATGTTGTTTTTCATGGTCTATACTCTTATAAACAACGAGGACGCGTCATTACTCTGTAACTGTGCTTGAAAAGATCGCTTCCGCTATTGGAGCCATTAAACGAGTTAAGCCATTTGTGCCTTAATCCACCTTTAGTTACTCAGTACATACAGCTCGCTAGTTCAGTCCCATTTTGGTTACTGGAGCCTAGTCTGGGGTAATTGTGGCAAAACATCATCTAGCAAGCTACAAAAACTGCAGAACCATGCTGCACGAATGATAACTTCATCGAGCTATGACGTTGATGTCGATTCCTTGTTTCACAAACTCAGCTGGAAAGAATTACATTCTCAACGTCAAATTCAGAAAGCCTTAATGGTTTTCAAGTCTTTAAACGGTCTGGTTCCCGAATATCTCACGTCTAAATTTGTAACGCGAAATGTATCAAACTATGCTCTGAGGGATTCGGCAAACAAACTTGTTGTTCCCTTTCCGAGAACAAACTACATGAAAAATAGTTTTAGTTACAGCGGCGCAACTCTTTGGAACAGCTTACCCTGTAATATTAGAGAGTCTAGTTCCTTAACTCAATTTAAACGCCTTCTCAATCAAAATTTTTAAATACACGGTATTCATGGAAATCAGGTCTGTAGGTAGCTTATTGTTGTAAATTAATGTAATAATAGGATAAGTATTTTTCTTAGGTTTTAGTATTTTAGACATTCTTTGGAATGAAGCGCGAGGCGGTCATTTTGAAAATGTGTATTCCCGCGCGCTATAATCACCTCGCCGGAGGTGATTATAGCGCATTATTATTCAACAAATTGTAACACTATCCAAATATGGTCATGATGCTCTCGATATCTGTCATCCGTAGGTGACGGATATCCGGCGATATACGTAGCTTCGTACGTGGGAAGAAAAAGTGAAGTGAAAAAATGTTGACAGAAAGGTTTAAAAATGTTATGAGCTTGGAAATCAATTTTGTTATCAATTTGTTGAATAATAAAACAATTATCCTGCTCAATCTTGCGGAATATCGTCTGATTTTAGCCGACTCGGCCTACGGCCTCGTCGGCTAAGTATCAGACGATATTCCGCGCGATTTCGCAGGATAATTGTTAAATATGACGCCATTCTCGGCCAATGAAAGCGCAAGGATTTCTATCATCACCTGAGTTAATGTTACTCACTACACAAAAGGAATGTTCTCCCTGACTGAGTCTACACATGCATGAAGACATAACCATTATTAGATTAAATCTACTAGCGTTGTATCACGAATGCCGTTCTCTGATTGGCTACGCTACTCACTCTCTATTCTGTGATAGATGGTGAGTAGCGTAACAGTGTGCGCTTGTTAACAAAATGACGGCCGTTTCTTGGCGTTTTCGAAGTGTTGAGAAGAGGATTTAGATTAAGTTTTGAACGACTAGTAGATTTATACTAAAACAATTAGATCATTCGCTCTCGATTTCTATCGCACGATAGTTGACTCGGGCGCTATCACGCGATAGAAATCTCGAGCTCATAATCTAATTGTTTAGCATTTGTAATAAAGTTTCCATATAACTCGCGCTCTAATTGGTTAAAAAAACGTGCTTTATCAGAGATTAGGGAACTCATTGATTACATAAAACTGGCTTTCAAATTTTTGCTTCGGAATCTCAACAAATTTGACCCAAATTACAAACATCCCCTGTGCGACTAAGACAAAATCAATATAAACGAGCTATTTGTGAGCAGTAAATATGGCTCATAGAGACCATTGGTGGTTTGTATGGAAAATAAAAATTGTAACCATTCAATTAATTAAGTCAAGAATCAGGTATAGGATAGATAATTGATAGACAAAAAACATCGCCGAGATTTAGGTCTGTGCGGATTTTCATTGCCGCGTTATTCGGTAAAGAGTTTCACCTAAATTTATGGAGCTTTGTATGGAGACGCCATGTTGGTGCCCATCCGAGGGGCACCAACATGGCGGCCGGAAACCAACAGAAACATCTGTCATAACAAGTTTTGCTAGAGTCCGACAAAACACTTAGCGAAATAAACAAATTCTCAACTTAGCGACTTCTTCAATGAAAGACAATAACGATACTTGATTTTGGAACCCTGAATTTGAAAAATTAGGCTCAAAAATTAGGCATTTTAAAACTAACGGCTTGCCGTAACTATAACCCCAGAAGACACATCCAGTTGCAATCAGCTTTTTGTTCAACTTTTGCAGGTTGTATTTAACAATTCCCATGACATTTGAGAAAAAATAAAGATATTGAGCTAGACCTGAAGGAAAGCCCTCTGTTTTTCCGTGCAAATTACTAGCGAACTTCAAAAAATAATTTACCCTTCTACCTTTATCACAAATCAAATGAAATTTATCCTTTTAATTCAAAATAGATGAGCTTTTAGCTGATGCAAATTTTTTTCTGGGGAAATTAGATTGTGCTATATGAGAGAGCGCTTAAAATTGCGATATTTCGTGAAATCAGACCAGCGATTGCGTTACCGACCGCGACAGACAGCACTATCATTGCAGCCCAAAGCAACCAACTGAATGAAAATATATTTAATTGTTACCATTTCTATGTTTAAAATAGCTGCCAATTGTAAAGAATTTAAAGTTTAGAGAATCAAGATTTCATCATTGATCACTAGGGGCTACGCAATTTTTGATCTAAAAGCCTTGAAATGACCTATTTCTCATTGTTGTTATGGTTGCTAATTATAAACACTGCAAAGTTATCCCAATTATGGGAAAATTTCCCACGGCCTGTCTCACGCTACGCATCTCAGCATTATGGCGTTTTCATGTTCTTTTCAGAGAATAACTGGAACAGACTGCTCGTTTGATAGGTTAGATAAAAAGCAAGAGTCTTCAAATAGTTGCTTTAAGCAATTGTTCAAAAGACATTCGAATCATTGTTCTAACTGGTTATTTTCTGGAGTGAGAACGGAAAGTGAACTGATACTTGCTAGAGTGGGTATTTTTCGCCAGGAAGAGACGCAGAAATTAGACACAATCTGCCCACACCACAGGCGTAAACTCGGCGGACTTGGCTGGCGGCGAAACTCTTCCAAGTGCTGTGTGCCGCAAATCTTATCCCAACATGGAGCAAATAGAAAAGCGGATCGTGGAATTTCGAAAAAGGTATCGAAGCACATCTTTAGGACGACGGGGAAGTTTTTTCCATTTGGATCGTTTCAGATTAGAGATAACCATTTTCAGAACTGAATACTATTTAAGAACGGCCAGAGAAAATTGTGGAACTGAAACTGATTGTTTATTTTAAACGACCTTGATTTTTGACAGTGCAGATTCAGGACTTGACTATATGTGTCTTATTTTTTGTTTCTGCTAAATAGTATCCATATATAACAGATTAAAACGAACTAGCTTTGTTCATTACATGTTATGAATTTTCACGAAAGCTTGCTCTTGGTTGACTGGAAGTTTTTTCTTTCGTTAATCGTTAATAGCCCCCTTTTACGCGTATTTGCTCTCGCTTGAAATCTACGGGACGATTAAATCCATGTTATTTTCACACGTGAAAAGAACACCATTGCTATGGTTACACAATCCATTAAAAGGTACAAAGTGATAACCTGAGTTCACATTGCGGCACAAATATGCGTGAATCTTTGTTTTTCGGCTTTTATTGTTTAGGGAGACAAGGGTTTGTAAAATTTCATGGCTTGGTGATCACGAAGCTGATTCGGGTCTGCTTTCTTGTAAACGAAACTTTAATACATCCCCGGTTCATGTAGAGGTTATTTTTTTCACTTTTGGTAAGCCAACCTGGGTTTGTGTAGAGAGGTCCTTAGTCAGAACTGTTTAGGGTGTAAATTAGGTCTTTAAGGTGATGTTACACGGGACGATTTTTAACGGCGATTTTTAACGCAACGTTGTTGCGTTAAAAATCGACGTCGTGTAACATGGCGCGCCGGACCATTTTTAACGCAACATTTTGTTGCGGCAACATGTTGCAGCAATTTGAAGTCGATTCAAATTGCTGCAACATTTTTGCCCGAACGTTAACGGAGTTGGTTCGTGTAACACCCTCGCCATCGACTTTTAACGCAACATTGTACCAGAATGCACCACGCGAAAGCCGAAATAAATCGCGCGATCAGTCAACGCCAGCATTTTTTCATGTCAACAAACAAAATGGCGGAGATTGTTGCCAGTGACGCCGCTCCAGTCGACTCATTTGTACCAGAAGCACCTCTTGATGACAACGATAGGCGTAAACTAATCGCTTTCTACAAGTTGAAACCAATTTGTGGGACACGTCCCTAAAATTGTCGAAGAAAGCAGCAAAGGAACAAAAAGAAACCGCTTTAAAAGACCTAGAGGAGCAGTTTGATTTCAACTACACATCCTGCAGACGAGCTAGTAGGAGTATGGAAAACTCTGAGGGCATGTATGCTGAGAGAGGTCAAGAGAATTGGAAAAGATACAGCATCATCTCAGTGGAAGTATTTTAACCAAATGCAGTTTCTGAGGCCACCAATCGAGCGATCGAAGCCAGAATGCAGCGACGACGAAAAGCGCTCGTTGATCAATTTTTATAACGCCAACCCTTCCCTGTGGAACCATCGTTTGAAAGATTACCATGACAGGGCCAGACGCCAAGTACTTCTTCAGCAGCTCGGAGAACAACTGGCCGGGAAGTACACTGAAAACGAAATCGCCACAACCTGGAATAATGAGAATGCGAGAGGAGGCTAGTAAATCATCAGGACCTCGCACGTCGGAGGTAAAGCAGGGGCATCCTCGACTGCTAATTCCCTGATGGTATGCACCACTTTCCTCTCTCCTTCTAATCCAGCTCCTCGTCCAAATAACTCTCTCGCGACTTCTCAAAACATCCTCTTCTTCAAAACTGTCCATCAAAAGAAGAATCTGTACGAATCAGTTTACTTTCCTCCGCTGATTTGACGCGTCGTCCACCATATTGTTGGCGGAAATGATGCTGTTGTCAAGAAGCTCTCTAGAACCTCTAATTTCATTGGATCTTGTTGGCACGAAGCTCTACTGTTTTAGGGCTAGGGTCCATTGTTGCCATTGTTTGTATATAATTTTCTCAACCAATCCTGTGAGACGTTCCGAAGAGCTTCGTGGCGGCCCAAATGATGACGTTGTTATTGATCGCGCGCGCAATGTTGCCGTTAAAAATCGTCCCGTGTTAAATGCTGTTGCCGCGACAATGTTGTGTTAAAAGTTGTCTCGTGTAACATGGATTAAAAATCGCCGTTAAAAATCGTCTCGTGTAACATCACCTTTAAAGAATTACAGTGGTAACTATACCCCAGCCCCCATCTTACAAAACTCCTTCAACTCGGAAATTCGCTCTCAGTACTGCCCTCCCTCCACTCAACAGTTCAATTATCGGTCATTTGATATTTTTTCCACGATATTACTTCTTGCCTTAAAATTCTAGAATTTTTGTTAAAGAAATGCCTCTTGTTGAACGCCCAGGGCTCTCTTGTATTTTGAGTCCTTCTAGGAACAATTTGTTCGACATGGGTCACTTTATTTGATCATTTGAATAAAACATTTCTATTCCAACATGAGCGTTAATTTTCACGTTTCGGGGCAAATTTAGTTTGAAGGTGTCAATTTTTTCTTTGTACCGCCAGGTATTTGCAGAGACTGCAGAAAAAGTGTTTTGGAAAACTCAGTTTCCAGTGTAGCTGCTATCACGAGTACTGATATGGAGGAAAGAGCAGCTTGGCCATGTTACTTTGGTATGGACGATAATCTTATAATACACTGTTAGCGTAACTATAGTAATTTGCAGTTGCAGTGGAACGCCGCTCTACGCCTACGGAGACTCGCTTAATACGAACAACCCGATATTACGGACGGTTTCTTTTGTCCCAAAGAAAAGCTCCTATTTCGTCAATAAAATTGACCCGCTTTTTACGACACTCGTTAATGCGGGCAATATATACTTTTCCGAATCCCGGTGACAAACTCGTCAACCCAGCTTTTCGGACAATATTCAAAGAAAAACAGCAGTAAAGTAGTTTTAGTCCCAGAGTACTGAGTGAGTAGATGTGCGTACGGTTTCCATAGTTTAAAAAACTTGTCGCAGTTTCAGTTACAATAACACTGAGAAGAAACTAAAGAAACTAAACAGTGGTTTAGTGCTGTTAATAAATTTCCGCTTGATTACTTGTACAAAATTTTCCAAGAGTATGATAAATAACTATTAGATTTCCGTAGTTTAAATTTACTACGGGTAAAGTAAAATTTAAACATTTTGTTCCCGTAAAAATGTCTGCCTTAGTCTTTTTATCATGAAACACGTGTCCTTAAGGGCCCATTAAAGTATCTCGTTGCTAAGCTACACGGTTGCTACCCAGGTGCAAAATCACTTCCGGTCAGCCAAAATTTTTTCGCGCGCTTTTTTCGGCGCCGGCCCGTTGCCGATTCAAGTCGCTGGGCAAAAGTCGCTGTTTAACTTTTTTACTTCGCTGCAACAAACACAAAAAACACTTTTTGCTTACATTTTTTTGGTTAATGTTCTTCTTTACGGTTACAAAATGTGAGTGGTGCCTTCATTTTTAAACTTAGCTGTTGTGCTTGAAAACTGCATCCACGTACGGACGTATTAACAGAAAGCCGCAGCGATGACGGCATGTTGATAGGGAAATTTCGAAAAGGCGACAGCACACGATTTCCAGTGTCAGGTTAGGAATCGAAATCTCAAAGATGCGGGGACACGAACTAAAATTAGTATTACGCTATATTAAACCACCTGCAAACTCTGTGTCTGCAGCCTTTTTGACCGCTCCGAAACTCCCTGAAGTCTTTTGCGACAAAACTGTGCGACCTTGTGAACCTGTGTCCTCGAACTGTCCTTTCGAACCTGAGAAACTCCACTGTTTAGATATAACACAAATAAACGAAGCTATCGAAGCCACTAAATTGCAACCACTCACCAAAGACAGCATGGAGCAGCGGAGGCAAGCAGACGGTGAGCAAGGAGGCTTATAAATTATTTTTGAAAGCAGCTCTATTTCAAGAATTTCATTTTTACATCAAAAGTGCTAACCACTCGGCCGGATAGAAAACTTGACTAATAATGGTGAGCTCGAAACTTGTGATAGACAACTTCGCCTAATACAACATCAACCTCGCTTGAGAACCTACTTAACAGTAAACATACTTAAAGTAATCTACAACACTGTGACTGTGAAAAAGAAACTGAATTCGAATTTTGTTCGGTGAAACAAAACACAGTTGAAGAGTTCGAGTTCGAGTCTAGTCGATGTGAGAAAAAAGTCACAGTCCCCTCCATCCCCCACACATGCTTTTTTGACATTACAAAACTTTACAAACACCTCCCCTGTTCGCAGTTTATCTTGCGATTACGAGGTCGCCCGATCTTCGCACGAAAACAACATGTTGGGAGCTAATACCAGAAGCGTTTTAGCGAGATTTTGTGATAACAATTGGGAGAAGGGGAAGGATTTTGTAAAAACGTTTTACATCAAAAAACCTATGTGGGAGAGGGAGAGGAGCACGAGCGCGCGCTGGATGACGTGTTTGGCCGGATTTGGTTAACGGTACGATCATGTTGTGAAAAGCGAATTGAGATAAAACTTTTCAAGAGTCGCTTAAATTCTCCCACTGTCACAAAAGTATTCGAAAACAAATTCGGCCAAGTTGTAGAAAAACCTTCTGACCTCTTTTTGTGTTTGTTTGGTTTCGCGAAAGCAACGAAATTTAGAGATTCGAGCGAATATTCCCAGAGTTGCCTCCCTTGTCAAATTTTATACAAACCAAAATTTTTTTTTGCCTGAGCGCGGAAAGGCCTAGGTACGAGTTTAACGCTACAGTGTTTTGCAGGATTTGTAAGCAGCAGTTTTCCCAGTAAAATATCGTGAGCTAAAAGATGACAACATGAGACAAAGGTAAACTTTTCATTCTTTTCGTTCCTTTATTTAGTCTATCCCTACTCAACAAGATTGTGTGCTCCCTGTGGTCAAAGAGGCACATTTTCCTTTCTCATTTCTTTATTTTTCATCATAAGCCAAAAAGCATGCTTAAATTTCTTCGAAACGGCTTTTGAATTGTTATTGTACAAAAAATACGGAAAAAAGGTTTAAGCCATTCAGGTAAAATGCATTTTTCTGTTTCTGGTCACGTGACATTGGGCGTGCTACGATGACGTCATGAACTGGACTATATTTGCCCCCTATGAGTTTTGTTCAAATTTGGTCCAATGAAGCAAACATGTGCAGAGTTATAGCCAATTAATTTTTCCCTAGCAACGGCATCAAAAGATACTTTAATGGGCCCTTAAATTTATAACTGAGAGCCCGGCTAATGCGGACACCTGGATAATACGGACACTTTGGCATGTCCCCTTGGTGTTCGTATTAACGAGGTTTCACAGCATTTGGATTTGAACTGTTTCTTCGCTTCGCACGCATTGTTATTGTGTTTTTGTTGTCGTTCGTATTATCTTATTTTCGTTAGCGTTACGGAACAGCATTTCGTCCATAATCTGATCAACCTTTTTTCCATTAGGAGGACTCAGAAAATGAACTGCCTTATTCAACACCTACACATCGCTTTGCAGCAGAGACACCACGCAGTGCGTACAAGCCATCGGAGAGCTCGGGCGATTCTGATAACGAGACGATACGCTCCGCAAAGAGCAGTAAAGACAAGCTAAATGAATTCTTATCGAGCAGAGATATCAGTCCTATCAGGTCTAAGCTAAAAATAACGTGGTAGTTGAAGAATGGACTAAGCGTCATAACGTCAGGAAAGTGCGCCAGGCCGTCCACGCCGTAATCGAGGAAATTGCACCAGAGGATACAGGGAGTCTGTGGGAGGCCTTGTTGTCATCAAAAGCATGCGAGTTCCCACTGAACACTAAAGACTATGCTGACGTGAAACTTATTGAGGCCCTCACTGAATGCTACAACAGTGCTGGACACTGGAGCACTCGCCGACAAATCCTGTCTATTTCGGCTGACAAAATTAGCTTCAAAATGCTGAAGAGATGGATACCAGATCTGACAGGCTATAGGTTCAACATTGCCAGGCATCACCAAGGAAGGAAGCTATCGACTCTTCCAGGGGTGTGGGCGGCGTAAGTGTGAGGGTGTGCAGTCCTCCCATTGTTCCATCCAACAAGAGTTTCAAGTGGGAGAACGTGAGCTTTGTAAGCAACCTTTGCTACGGCCAGGAAGGGATAAGAATGTGGAGAGCTTACGACATTGGCCCTGGGAAGAGTATTCCCTGGACAAAGTTCGATGTCCCTCAACGGGAACTTCCGTTAATGGAGATCATACCCTCGACCAGCGAGACTATCACAAGCTTCGTTCCAGTAAGACCCAGACGAACAGGTGGCCGAACGCTTGTTACTGAGATAGAAGACAACTGAGACTGCCGTGTAGATGAGTCATCAGATGAGTCAAGCGTCGTTGTTGATGCCGCTAACAATTGTCGATTATTTACATGCCTAGAAGAGGTATGTGTCAAGACGTTTGTACGGCATTCGTCGCTTGTTAAACATTTGGACTGCGGAAAGCACAAGCGTGCTCTAGAGCACGAAAGTCTCTACGATAAGGCTATGATAGAATACGCCTCTAATCTGGAATGTGGCGCGGGTAAATGCCCAACGGTCCTGGAAGTAAGTAGACCATCACTACAAACTGTGCCTACAACTCTTCCGATGGGATGGGCTGTGAAATCAACACAGTCCCGTCGCACAAAGTTTACTGAAAACCAAAAGTAGTACCTTAATGCCAAGTTTCAAATTGGAGAGAGAACAGGGAAGAAAGCCGACCCAACTGAAGTCTCTAAAGCCATGAGGACAGCAAAAGACGGCAACGGGGAGAGACTATTTAGCTATGAGGATTTTCTCACAAGCCAGCAAATTAGCAGTTACTTCTCTCGCTTTGCTGCTAAGCGAAGTGTGGAAGTAGATCAGTCTGATAGTGAGGACGAGACTCCAGGAGAAGACTTTCAGAGTGTACTTAGTGACATGACTCCTACAACATCTGTGAGTTGGTGTCAAACTCCAAGCTTGGTTCATTTTCTGTATCATTGTTGCGGGGTATCTGTGAATCTTTTGGTCTTGACATATCGGAAATTACAGTCAAAAGGAAAAAGCCAGGTGTGGCCTTGCTCTCAAACCTGGTACAAGGCTGTAGCTGTAGCAAGCGCTCGTAACTGTATACGATACTTGGTTTTATCGTATCCGGCCACCAAACGATTCAAGTCATTTGTTGGCGAAACATCGAATTATTTGACAAATGATTATGAAGTATAGTGATATGAATACTTCTATATGGACAACACGTAGCCGGAGTTTGAACAATTTTGAGTTTTCGCATTTTTGCCGCTAATTTTCGATTTTGTTTGATTCTTGGAAACAATCAATTTTAATATGTATGACTGAAACGTATCTGTTCTTAAACACACACTTTTGTGTCTGGTATCTAAGTTAGTCGTTGGGAAGATTTTTAAGAATTATTTGTACAAGACATGTAAGCTGACTGAGACACAGTGGCGTAAACAAACCACTTGTAAGCCAATTTATTGCAGGAAAAAAATAAACAAGTCAACCCCGGGCTTCAAAGTTCTGCCCTTGGCTTGCGGCCTTGGGAAGTATTGTTAAGATTTCGGTTAGGCCATCCCCCTTTTTTTTTTTTCGTTTACTGTCGAATACGTTTTCTGATTTTGGGTCGGTCGGTCGGAAAAGAAAAAAAAAGGCCGAAAAAAAAAGGAGAAGAAGTCTGGAACTAGGAGACCCAGTACCTCAGCATAATATCTGCAGAGCCTGGAAATGACTTGACGAGGTTTCAAAGTCGACATTACGACAATGGAGGAAGAAAAGATCGACGTCGTAATTAAGGTCATTCCACTGAAATAGAGCCTGCACTGAGATTTTTGTCAAACTTTGCCTGTTGATTGTTATATTATAGAAACTTAAATTTTTAAATAAAAAGGAGGGGTCCTCATCCCATGCCCATGTTCATTTAAGAGCAACAACACCTTGTTTATACCCCAAACAGGGATCGTACAGGTCGTGGAAAACCTTTAAAGTCATGGAATTTAAGAATTCCATTTCCAGGCTGGAAGGTCATGGCATTTAATTGTTGGTCCTTGAAAGTCATGGAAACTTAAAGTTCTGTTTGATAGGTTATTTACTGCGGATCACAAGGCAAGGAGAATGTGAGATAGAGAGGAGTAATTGTAATTAAGAAGCGTAAACGGCACGCATTTTGGTGAACTCCAGAGTTTGTGTCTCTTGAACTGTTTAAGGTTAAAAAACGCTCTAAAACAAGTTTAGGGTTTGAATTTTTGAAACTGACAGCTAATCCTAAGGTCTTGGAAAACTTGCAAAGGTCATGGAAAAAGTCATGGGAATTTATAGAATTTGAAGAGCTCAAAAGAGTACAAACCCTGCCATATGAACCCTGTCATGATTATAGTCACGATTGCGTACTAAATTCGTGTTTCCGACGATTGTTTCTTTTTCTACACTGAGAATTGGTCCATAATTATTTTAAATAGAGAAATTTATTACTCAATTCAAAACAAAAGAAACAAATTGATAGGTCACTGTACTCGTTTTCGAGAAAATGACGATTTACCTCTATGGCGAGGTCCAGCCGTAAAGGAAAAGCCGCCATTTTTTTTTACTGCGTGCACGATGATCTCCCCTGAAATTATACGCAGCACTTATACCTGCTAACTCTCACACCTTAGGCGTGAGTCTCAAGCCTGCGGGTTGAAAACTTCGATCTCACGCCGGCTCACGCTTGCGGGCCAATTTCTCACGCCTGATTGAAAGATGTGAGTTGTTGCCGTCTTGCTTGACACAATTTCCATAAATATGTTAACTCAGACCCATTTAAGAAACGAAAACCATGTGTAAAATGATTAAATGACAATACCTTCCTCGCGATCTCTGATTTTTGAAGTGAAAATCACTGGGAGCAAACTATAGCGCTGATGTTATCAACTGACGTTGGTCCTTGTGGATAAGCGCTTTCTCGATATCTTCGCCGTTGGCAGACTTCTGACTTCTTCGGAAAACTTCGGACTTCTTCGAGAATCTTCGGAAATGTTCCTGTCGTCTTCAAAAATCCCAGCACTCCCAGCATAAAAATCTCACGCTTATATCTCAGAAAAAGTTGGCAGCACAAAACATTGTTTCGAAAGGTAAAAATGCACGGTAAGTGTTTGATTCTGTAACAAAACATTGTTTGTATTTCAGATTAAAGTGACGATTTCTTGAAATTATGTAGTCGTAGAAGTCTTTATTAAAAAATCAGTCACAACATACGTGTGGCTTTACAATCGATGACAAACTAAGCTAAGCTGATAAACCAGTCAAATATGTCAATGCCTTCTTCATAACTTTTTTTTTTTAGAAAACGCGAAAATCTGGGTCGGTCGGACGACGGTAAACAGAGAAAGAAAAGGGGATGGCCTTACAGTTTTTCATTATACGGACTTCCCAGCGGGAAAATAATATCTATATGTACACATGCAAAAATATGGCAAAACAAGAATAATGATAAAAGGAAAGAAAATAGTTATACATGTAAAATAGCACGACTCAACAAGAAGACTGATAACTGCTATATTTTCATCAAGCTTTTCATTGAGCTTGGGCGGAAATAATAGAACTGTCTGTCACGGTCTATCACGCAATCTCGTTTGATTTCGCGATTTTGTGCAAGTTTAAGCGCTCTCTCATAGACCACAGCCTGATTTCCCCAGAACAATAAACACACCAATTAAAAGCCCATCCCTAAAGGGGTTTTATCTCTAAGTTTCGTTTAATTTGTGATAGAGGTAGTAGGGTAAATTATTTTTTCGAGTTAGCAGTGATTTCCGTAAAGAAACATGGGGGTTTCTTTCAGATCTCGTACTATGTCGGATTTTTTTTTTAAATGTCATAGAAATTACAGAATAAAGCCTGGAAAAGTTGTAGAATAAGCCGATGGCATGTGGATATCGTCTGGTTTTATACTTGAGCGCTGGGTCGGTACAAAACGTGGACCCCCCAATCTGGACCCCCCGCTGGACCCCCATTTGAACCCCTTCTGGACCCCCTTCTGGACCCCCTTTTGGACCCTGTCTGGAGCCCCTTTTGGATCCCCTTCTGGACCCCCTTTTGGATCCCATTCTGGACCCCCTCTTGGACCCCCTTTTTTCTTTCATTTTTTTTTTCTTTTTTCAACTTGTTTTTTTAAAGTTAAGCCTACTTAATCAGTGAAGTGCAGAAAAAATGTGAAGAATGAATTTTTTTCTAGAAAATACAGGCTCCTGAGTTAAAAGGAAGTAACTCAGAACATAACATGATGAAGTCTGTTTAATCTGTGCGCTGAAGTTTAAGAAATTATATTGTATAACAGTATATGGCGGCGGCGCACTTGGAGAGTTAACTGGGTTTATTTTGGGGGGGGGGGGTTAGGGTAAAAAAAAACTCAACTCGGTATAAGGTTAGTTATTACGAAACGACGGGGTTCTATTTTATGAGTGTCGGCACTAAAATAGGTTATATATGAAGTAGGTGTTGCTTTACCCATGTAATGTCGTCAATCGACGGTATGTTTCGTAAAGAAAATCCAAGATTGGATTCTAAAATCCAAAAACCGATTAAGTGTTTCTTTTCTAAACAGATTAATCCAAGATAACTCGGATCATGGTGCATCAAAAGAACTGAAGAATCCTCGCCCAGAGTGGATTCTTCGGTTCCTTTGACGCATTATGATCCGAGTGGTCTTAGATGAATCTGTTTAAAAAAGAAACGCAAAATCTGTTTTCCGATTATTTCGGATCTAAGAATCCAATGTTATATTTTCTCTAAGAAACGCACCCTTAATTGACGATATTATATGGGTAAACCAACAAAATGACAGACTTTGAGATCTATGGACTTTTAATTGGTTTCAATATTCCTTTTCTCTGTTTTCGTTACCTTCAGTCTCTATTCCTTCTCTTGCACACTATACACGAATTTCCAAGGCAGTTCTTTCGAACATGATGTAGTCGCCAGACTCTTTGAGGAAATCACTAGGAATCCTACCATGTTTGAATCTTATATCCGGGCTTTTATAGCGAGAACCTCCAAATGAACATCAAGTCCTTTCACTAAGAACTTCGCGTATTCTTTTATTTATGACAAAACGAAACACTCGCCTCCGAGCATCTTTGATACTGAAGCGTGAATTATGGCATCCAGAAACTTAGAAATGCTCTCGGTCCACAGCTGTTACGCTTGGAATGTTGTTCACGAATTCATTCATTTATCTGGATTTCTTGCCATTTGAACGAACTGTCCCTTCCTTGAACGTGCTTTTGTGTTCTTTTCGGAACTCTATTAGGTCACGAAGGTGAATAAAGAATTCCTGATCAGGCCATTGTTCAGGCATAAAGGCTCCAGCCGCGCTTAGAATACTAGATATAACACAATTATACTTTTGAAAATCAGCCTGAAAAGGCCTAAATTTATCCCGAAATAAACGGATAAAACGGATCAATCTTAAAGAGTTGAAGAAAATTGGTTATCGGTCATGGTCAAGACACGATGACGTAGTTGTAACACTAAGAAATGCAGCACTTTTACTTTTTTACTATTTTTTTCCCGTGAAATTGTTATCTTTCGGCCCAACGTTGCGGGAATTTGTTTATTCTTCACATTCTTCCTGCGCTTCACTGATTGAGTAGACTTATTTACTTATAATTCATTACATTTATTACGGTATACTGGGGTGTACTTTCCGATAAAAAATCATCGGAATTGGCGCTACATCTACTTCCTCGACCTCAATGTTGAGCGTCTCGGGAAAACAAACCTCACTATTTCCCTTGGGGCCAGTCATTAAGTCCTTATTGTCATGAAGCTCTCTGGAACCTCGATCTAATTTCACTGGAACTTGTCGGTAGAATATTAACACAAATGGAAAAACGGTAGGAGGGACCAAGCGAAGGAGTAACAGTCAATGTCCTACCTACACTGAGAAATGACATTTTCTGAGTTAAAAAAGGGGGTCCAGAAGGGGATCCAGAAGGGGGTCCAGGAGGGGATCCAGAAGGGGTCCAAATGGGTCCAGTGGGGGGTCCAGATTAGGGGGTCCACGTTTTGTACCGACCCTTGAGCGCTTCTCTTTAAAATTGCTAATTTTCAAGCCTAATTTTCACACATCTGGCCCTTAAATCTAGTATCGCCATTTTCCGCCCAAAATAAAAACCTATTTGAGAAATGAACCACATATCGATGAATAGTTCAATATGGACTGCTAATAGCCGGAGTTTGAGCGAATTTGGATTTTCACATTTTTCACCACTGCGCCTGGCTGAAGTCTTGTACCTTTAAGAAGACAGGAGTTGAGAGACTGCCCATCATACGTTTTGACGCTACTATCGAACACGACTCTACACTTCGTGGTAGCTCTATCTTGTCTGAATACCCCATGATGAGGGAGGCATCTTATCATTTCTGCTTTGTGATCTTCTTTATCTATCGGCCGAGCATGGCCATCTTCAATGTATTGGCTCACTGTCTCACAATACATTCTCGCCTTCTCAGAATTCTTTGCCAATCTTCTCTCAGTGGAGACAAGTCTTTGGTATGCTTGTCCATAGCTGTCAACAAGAGGTGGATGATCGTTCTTCCAAGGAAGACCAACTTCATATCGCTCACCATCAAAACAACAGGAACTGTTAAACTGATTAATTGCGTCCTCCTCTTCGGGGGGTCTTTGATGCTCCTGATGATTTCCTATCCCAATAGCATCTAGCTCCCAGAAGCGTTTTAATGGATCATCAGAACTCTCGATCTTCGTTACGGTGAGCATGGCTGCCGTTTCTTCACTCCTCTGAGACCCTGAGACAGGACCACTCAAAAGCCAACCAAGTTTTGATTTAGTTGCAATCGGTGTTCCTGGACGCCCTTTTCGTACATCTCCTTGAACCAACTTTTAGAATTGATCGGCTCCAACTAAAGTACAGATCAACTGATACGGCGTCTCTTGGAAATGTGTCTGCCAGCTGCAGGTTTCTTAGATGATCACATTTTTTGACGAGTGGAGCACAAAAACTGTTTATGGTCTAGGCATTAATGGAAACGGGAATTCCATAAGGCTTCATCTTAAAATCATTGGCAATAGTTTTTTCTCAAGAAAGTCTATTGTGATCCGCTGTCCAGAAGAACTCGGACTGGACATTCCTTATCTCCATATATCAGTCTTGCACTTGCAGTTGGCAATAGATTTTGCTTGTTTGTAGACACAAGCCCAGAGAGTGACTGAACGTCCTCTTCATTTGACTTTGACTTCTCACGGACGAGTAGCAATGATGATGTTTTCTTCTGCATCCATCAACTGAAAATCGTGCACGTGGCGCTTTACATATTTTTGAACTGTGCGAAATGCTTCCTGGTTGTAAACAATTAAAGCAAGTTGGAGCACCCTTACGCTTCATCAGCATATCCCATCTTTCGTCAGGTGTCTTAATCAGAGTCGTTGGGCACCTTGACGTCTCATGGCTCTTAGCGCAAAACCACACTTGATCATTTTGTAGTCAGAAGTACCAACTAGCGATTGGGCCGACATTTTCTCTTCGTCATCCGGATTCTTGAATTTTTCACTTTTACCATTCCTCCTACTGTGCTTTGGTAGTCCATCCTTCAAGTGGTCGAGGGCTTCTTTACTTGCACATGACCCTCCAAAAATTGAATTTCTTGATGTTAATCTCTTTGTCATCCTCTTCAGTTTCATACTTCATGAGCTCCATCTCCCATTTCTAAGCTCGCGTGGCAACGCATAAGATAGGCAGTAACACCTTAGACAGACTACGGTTGTCATCAGGTTTGAGACCAAGTGACTCCAAACTTCTCATCCTGTTTCGCAATGTGTCGTATAATTCTCTTAACAATTTTCCGTAGGCCTTTTCAGGAATATCCAGATTTAAAATGGACATGACAAGCTCGTTTGTTAACAAACGTACGTAACGCCTCCGTCCAAAACGGTTTTTTCAAATCTTGAAAGGCTTTCGAGTAGCTGCATTGGTAACGGAATAGCCTTCAATGCACTTTAATGCCCTGCCAGAAAGGCATGACCTCAGGTAGATAAACTTGTGAACATTGCTCAGTTTCTTGTGTGAATCACTGAGGCAACAAACACGTCATGAAACGCTGGCCATTCTCGGCAACACATTACCTGAAAACAGAGCAGAGCAGTCATATGCTCCGTTATCTCACTCGACAAAGCGTTGACTCCATATTTCGCAATAAAATCCTCTGCAATTCCGGAAATCCGCAATAATTGTAAATGAAATTCATCGCACTCTTTCAGAAGTTCGTCCGTTAATTTGCTTTCTTCAACACTCGCCAAAGCTTCCTCTAGTGAATGAACACAGATTCGTAATCATACAACTTCTTAAATTGACGCTCAATTCTCGAGGGTGCAGCTTCTGCATTTATTAAATTTTCCTATTCATTGCTTACACCTTTCGTATTTTTCTCCAAAAACTTTAATCGTCGTTTGGCAACTTTAAATTATGAACCACAAAAGATGGGGACCTGTTCCGTTCCTGTATCGTCGGAAACCTGGGAAGGCTTGTCGAAAGACGGCATCATTTTCTCCGTACGTAGAATCTTTAATTATCTTCTGTCAGCGACGTACTCCCGAAAATTCATTAAAGATTCTTCAGCATATGCTCCCACTTTGTTAACGGCGTTGTTGATTTCATCAGTTCTTTGATCAGACTTAAGCAGCTGGTCGATGATTGATAAAAATGGCTGGTCTGACTTTTGATCCATACCGTGAGTTGTTTCCGAAGCGAGGAATTCTTTCACGTTTGAAGACGGGCTTTTGACTGAGGACTTTTTTCGAGGCGTTTGTACAGGCGTTCCGTTTACCAATGTAAACTGTCCTCTGTAGCATTCGAGAAGTCGTGCTTGCTTTCGATCAGTCTTGTCCAAGCGGAAACGTAAAGCGAAACGTCCTTAAGTCCTCGATGCTCAAGTTATTTACTAATTCCTTCGCCTCCGTGAAATTCTTAGGAACCAGAAATTCTTCTCTTTTCTTGACTTTTCTCTGCCATGTTCGTATGCGAGCTTCGGCCGGCGTATTAAACTCCACAAAGTAGATTACCTCGCTCTACTACCAGTGTACGGGCACAGTGAAACGATGGGCATACGGCAGATTCGGCAATTTAATCCAGGTAGTATAACATCAAGACTTTTCAAGCAACAAGAACACACGCACGCAAAACTAGGAAACTCACACCCACACCCACTCGCATGTAATTTAAATGTTTTATAGTCTCTTGGGACGTCTGACTGCACGCCCGTATCGCGTCTTGTATTTGTCGGCTTCTTCATGGAGAAAGCAGCTTGTGCCTTCCTGCACTAGGCCTCGACATCTGTGAAACCTGTTACCCACTCCAGGATCTCTCCTGCACAGCTGATGTTGCCAGCGTTTCCTGGGACCGAATCCTCAATCTCCTTGGTTTTGGTCAGGCATGTACTTTGAGCTCGACCTTGGCAGCTTGTTCTTGCAGTGCCTCGAACCTCTGACGCATGTGAATGATCTTCTAATTCAGCAACACCATGTCGTCAATTAAGTCCAAGTCCTCTAACTTTCATAGCAGGATAAGTTGGCTCCCTGTTCATTATCACCAATGGCTTGACAAGATACCCTACAGTCTAGCGCCACGACGAAGAAAGAAGGGCTGAGCAGGCACCCCTTGCGGACTCCAGTACTCATGCTGAAATTAAAGGCTCTCTCATATCACCATTCCTCCATTTGTTGGAAGCTATCGTAAAAGACCTGAATCATTATGATTATATCAGGCGGTAGCATTTAACAACCTTCTAGAGCACCTCCCAATCCACAGACTCAAAGGCCTTTTCAAAGTTCACACTAGTAAAAGTTATCACTAAATCTGTCCCCGCTTCTATTTTATCCCTCAAAGATGTAAAATTCTTATAAAATTCCACTTCGTATAAGGAAAATATTATTTATTGTATGAACTGAAATTTTATATTTTTTGTAAACTCTATCACTCATACTGGTCAACTAACTTAGGCACCCTATCATAAATATGATACAGAAACTTCTGTACCAAACAGTTCAATCTGGTGCTGCTGAATAACCTTTAAATTCAAAATATGAAGAATTCACTGTGATGACAGATACTCGCCCTAAACATATTCTGGCAAATATCTTCCTCTCCTCCTCGTGCAGCAAATAGTGTCTTCCTCGATCTCCTCCTCGTATTCGTGGTTGCAAGAATTACCCATGTAGCATTGTCTTGCGAGCTTACTGAAAAACTAACCGGGACCACCGTGCGCGCCTAGTTTCTTGAAATCAGGATTGATTCGCATACACTACATCAATATTTCACACATACTTTATACGTATACGCGGGGGAGACTATAATGCCTCCTCGAGTTTTGGCCTCTGCGCCAAAACCCTGCGGGGGCAAAAAGCCAGATATTCTTGGTTTTCAAGTGAGGTAATGATACTCCAAAATTAAATATTACCTTTCCTTCTGAGGTTTTAGTCTCATCAAATAAAAGACCCTTAAGGAACTTGACATTTCACAATGTTTTAGCTCGACAGGGTTCTTCTTTTCGTAATAGAGCGCTAGCACGTTTGAATTTCGAAGATTTTGCGTTGCGTGACATGAAAATGGCGGCCTGAGACGGCTGTCGCGGACGTCAAAAGAATAGTTATCGGTTTAGTTTTTGCTAACTAAACACTGTTTGCACTAGACGAAGCATCTATCTCAATGTGTCCGATCTCTAGAGCAATAATTTTGCGTTTCAATGTATAACTCAGTTTCTGTTACTTTACGGTCGCCATGTCTGTGTCCCTCCGAACAAAACATGGCGCTAACATAGCGTCTCCATACAAAGCTCTATAAATTTGGGTGACACACTTCTGCAAATAACGCGCGAATGAAAAACAGCAGAGACCTGATTCTTGGCGAGGTTGTTTATATATCAATCATCTTTCGTATTCCAGATTCTTGACTTGATTCATTGAATGGATACGATTTTTACTTTTGATA
This sequence comes from Platygyra sinensis, assembly GCA_019787425.1. Classification (NCBI taxonomy): domain Eukaryota; kingdom Metazoa; phylum Cnidaria; class Anthozoa; order Scleractinia; family Merulinidae; genus Platygyra; species Platygyra sinensis. Next base: position 30,586 of record JAHPZR010044246.1, read on the forward strand.
ACATTACTGATGAAAACCGAGAATACCCTAGTGTTTTATTCCAAGGTCCGCTCCACGATAATTCTCAGTTTAGCTGTCTGATCACAGCAGGATCTCTTCTTGCTCATCCCAAAGTCGGTATTCAGAGAATCCTCCATCTTCTCTAGATACCTTTTTGCTATTAATTTACGCTGTGGCAGTAAATCGAACTGACAGTCGGTAAAAGGTGAGCGAGCAAAGAAAGCCTAGAACACTATTACTCTGGTTTAAGTTTGTTTCTTCTCGAGGATATCAAAGCTAAGTCTGTGAACTGACTTCGTATAATGTTAGCGATAAACGGAAGGTATACTATTTTGAGTAATAATTACTTCAAAGTACTCAGTTTGTAATCATTTTACAGCCGGCGTTAGCTCGCGCTACTTGTCAAGCACGTGTACTTACAGGCAACATTTTTAATTTAATCTGCCCGGAGCATCAATGATTTTAAACTCATCCAAAACTTAATTGTGAGTAGCTGGTACTGTTTGGTTTTCCCCACGCACGATGCACGCTTCTGTCTTTTATGACTGAGTTCTTTTTTTTTTCTTTAAATCGAGATCACAGCCGGTTTGACTCTGTCAAGCAATCCAGATTCATGTACTCCTGATGTACATTTACTTGATGTACAGAACACTACTCATGATACATGAAAGAGCTAATTACCTGTTTCGAACAGACTTTGCGCGCCATTTAATGATGTTTTTATCCTGTATAAACAAATCATCAAAAGAGAAAAGGGTCAATTCGTTTCTCTTCATATACATCAAACTTACGAGTATTCACACTAATAATAATGATGATGATAATAATAATAATAATAATAATAATAATTATAATAATAATAATAACAATAATAATAATAATGATAATAGTAATAATGATAAATATTTTTTTAAATTTAAACTACAAACTTTAATTAAAAACTCATAAAAACTATTCAGTTGTTTAAATAAAAAGATAAAAAGACTTTGTCCTCAAATGTTTCGTATAATAAAACCGTAAAAACATGTCCCCGGCCAGGGCTCGAACCCGGGCCGCTTGATTCAGGGTCGAGCGTACTAGACATGAGGCCACCGCGTGCACGCGAATTCCTTCATGACGTATAGTTATTTTAAAAGTTCCTCCAGTAGGCAAACAGAATTCGAAATTGAAAAGAGTTTAGAATAATTTTGAAAAAATAAGAAACCTGCTTCGGTAATATTTGATCACAAATTGAAAAACTATGTTACTAACTAGTGTCATACTTGATGTTTTCGTTAAATTTACTTTACACTGAGCATCTAGTTTAAAGAAGTTTTCAAAAAAACCGCTTGTGGTTAAAATAGTTTAAAAGTGGTTTGACAGAACCCTTGAGGGGCGAACTGAGGAAAGCAACTTGTATCACTAAGGTAGCATACACTTACTCCTCTTCGCACATCAAAACGTCGGCATCGCCAGATTCGCCACTAGCAGCGCTGGATTTTCCTCTATCCCTCCTCATTTCTAATACGGAACCATGGGTGATTCCATACTCTAACATATCAAAGAAAACAGAAAGTGCTGTTAAATCTTCAGTTTTTGTTCTCTCTCTTTTACTCCGTTACTTTTTCTTGTCTATTCTCTTGATTATTATTAACAAAATATTTATGGTAGTGCGTTGAGTGTACTTTTTGTTTTATTTTTTATTCTAATGGTTTATTAGTTTTCAAGGGAGTATCAGTTGTACCTTGCAGTGGAGCTTTGTCTTGATCTGGATCAAAGACTCTCTCTTGCATCGCAAATCTAACTTTCTCTAATTCTGTTCTCTTGCAATTGCCCCCCGTTTCCAACTTTTTTACCAAATCCTTGAATGTCTCATGGGTACTACATCGCACACTCACAGTTGGCGATCCATTCGGAAAGCAAACTTGAACTGTAATGAAGATTATGTTCACTTTTAGCTCCAACTTCGACCCAGAGACAAGACCAAGGCTTGTTAAGGTTCCTTCATCTTTGGTAGGACACATTTGCCTTCCATTGAAGAAGAGAATTGCTTCTTCGTTTTCTTGGAGGGAACTGCACGAAGGTATTTCTTCCATGAGCGTTTTCAGACTTTTTTCCTTGTCTATCTTTATGATATGTAAGGCGCCATTTTCATTCGCTACTGTGATATGAATATACTCTGGGATAATGAGTATTAACATCGGTTGTGGATTACATATGAGTCCACAAGGAAGGCCTCTTCTTGGTGCGTCTGATAGACGGGCTCTACCATGGTACAGCTTTTGGTCCCTTAGGGGAACTTTTAACTTCCTTTCTATTTGTTCCATTACATCGCGCACCTTTGCTCTTCCTGGATGTACCTTCAGGGAGAAATTTGTCTCTGTTGATGTCTCGATTATAATCTCAAGTTCGGTATCAATAAGTCTTAGATTTCTTGTAGATAGACCAGGAAAAAAGTCTGAAAACGCTCATGGAAGAAATACCTTCGTGCAGTTCCCTCCAAGAAAACGAAGAAGCAATTCTCTTCTTCAATGGAAGGCAAATGTGTCCTACCAAAGATGAAGGAACCTTAACAAGCCTTGGTCTTGTCTCTGGGTCGAAGTTGGAGCTAAAAGTGAACATAATCTTCATTACAGTTCAAGTTTGCTTTCCGAATGGATCGCCAACTGTGAGTGTGCGATGTAGTACCCATGAGACATTCAAGGATTTGGTAAAAAAGTTGGAAACGGGGGGCAATTGCAAGAGAACAGAATTAGAGAAAGTTAGATTTGCGATGCAAGAGAGAGTCTTTGATCCAGATCAAGACAAAGCTCCACTGCAAGGTACAACTGATACTCCCTTGAAAACTAATAAACCATTAGAATAAAAAATAAAACAAAAAGTACACTCAACGCACTACCATAAATATTTTGTTAATAATAATCAAGAGAATAGACAAGAAAAAGTAACGGAGTAAAAGAGAGAGAACAAAAACTGAAGATTTAACAGCACTTTCTGTTTTCTTTGATATGTTAGAGTATGGAATCACCCATGGTTCCGTATTAGAAATGAGGAGGGATAGAGGAAAATCCAGCGCTGCTAGTGGCGAATCTGGCGATGCCGACGTTTTGATGTGCGAAGAGGAGTAAGTGTATGCTACCTTAGTGATACAAGTTGCTTTCCTCAGTTCGCCCCTCAAGGGTTCTGTCAAACCACTTTTAAACTATTTTAACCACAAGCGGTTTTTTTGAAAACTTCTTTAAACTAGATGCTCAGTGTAAAGTAAATTTAACGAAAACATCAAGTATGACACTAGTTAGTAACATAGTTTTTCAATTTGTGATCAAATATTACCGAAGCAGGTTTCTTATTTTTTCAAAATTATTCTAAACTCTTTTCAATTTCGAATTCTGTTTGCCTACTGGAGGAACTTTTAAAATAACTATACGTCATGAAGGAATTCGCGTGCACGCGGTGGCCTCATGTCTAGTACGCTCGACCCTGAATCAAGCGGCCCGGGTTCGAGCCCTGGCCGGGGACATGTTTTTACGGTTTTATTATACGAAACATTTGAGGACAAAGTCTTTTTATCTTTTATTTAAACAACTGAATAGTTTTTATGAGTTTTTAATTAAAGTTTGTAGTTTAAATTTAAAAAAATATTTATCATTATTACTATTATCATTATTATTATTATTGTTATTATTATTATTATAATTATTATTATTATTATTATTATTATTATCATCATCATTATTATTAGTGTGAATACTCGTAAGTTTGATGTATATGAAGAGAAACGAATTGACCCTTTTCTCTTTTGATGATTTGTTTATACAGGATAAAAACATCATTAAATGGCGCGCAAAGTCTGTTCGAAACAGGTAATTAGCTCTTTCATGTATCATGAGTAGTGTTCTGTACATCAAGTAAATGTACATCAGGAGTACATGAATCTGGATTGCTTGACAGAGTCAAACCGGCTGTGATCTCGATTTAAAGAAAAAAAAAAGAACTCAGTCATAAAAGACAGAAGCGTGCATCGTGCGTGGGGAAAACCAAACAGTACCAGCTACTCACAATTAAGTTTTGGATGAGTTTAAAATCATTGATGCTCCGGGCAGATTAAATTAAAAATGTTGCCTGTAAGTACACGTGCTTGACAAGTAGCGCGAGCTAACGCCGGCTGTAAAATGATTACAAACTGAGTACTTTGAAGTAATTATTACTCAAAATAGTATACCTTCCGTTTATCGCTAACATTATACGAAGTCAGTTCACAGACTTAGCTTTGATATCCTCGAGAAGAAACAAACTTAAACCAGAGTAATAGTGTTCTAGGCTTTCTTTGCTCGCTCACCTTTTACCGACTGTCAGTTCGATTTACTGCCACAGCGTAAATTAATAGCAAAAAGGTATCTAGAGAAGATGGAGGATTCTCTGAATACCGACTTTGGGATGAGCAAGAAGAGATCCTGCTGTGATCAGACAGCTAAACTGAGAATTATCGTGGAGCGGACCTTGGAATAAAACACTAGGGTATTCTCGGTTTTCATCAGTAATGTTATCAAAAGTAAAAATCGTATCCATTCAATGAATCAAGTCAAGAATCTGGAATACGAAAGATGATTGATATATAAACAACCTCGCCAAGAATCAGGTCTCTGCTGTTTTTCATTCGCGCGTTATTTGCAGAAGTGTGTCACCCAAATTTATAGAGCTTTGTATGGAGACGCTATGTTAGCGCCATGTTTTGTTCGGAGGGACACAGACATGGCGACCGTAAAGTAACAGAAACTGAGTTATACATTGAAACGCAAAATTATTGCTCTAGAGATCGGACACATTGAGATAGATGCTTCGTCTAGTGCAAACAGTGTTTAGTTAGCAAAAACTAAACCGATAACTATTCTTTTGACGTCCGCGACAGCCGTCTCAGGCCGCCATTTTCATGTCACGCAACGCAAAATCTTCGAAATTCAAACGTGCTAGCGCTCTATTACGAAAAGAAGAACCCTGTCGAGCTAAAACATTGTGAAATGTCAAGTTCCTTAAGGGTCTTTTATTTGATGAGACTAAAACCTCAGAAGGAAAGGTAATATTTAATTTTGGAGTATCATTACCTCACTTGAAAACCAAGAATATCTGGCTTTTTGCCCCCGCAGGGTTTTGGCGCAGAGGCCAAAACTCGAGGAGGCATTATAGTCTCCCCCGCGTATACGTATAAAGTATGTGTGAAATATTGATGTAGTGTATGCGAATCAATCCTGATTTCAAGAAACTAGGCGCGCACGGTGGTCCCGGTTAGTTTTTCAGTAAGCTCGCAAGACAATGCTACATGGGTAATTCTTGCAACCACGAATACGAGGAGGAGATCGAGGAAGACACTATTTGCTGCACGAGGAGGAGAGGAAGATATTTGCCAGAATATGTTTAGGGCGAGTATCTGTCATCACAGTGAATTCTTCATATTTTGAATTTAAAGGTTATTCAGCAGCACCAGATTGAACTGTTTGGTACAGAAGTTTCTGTATCATATTTATGATAGGGTGCCTAAGTTAGTTGACCAGTATGAGTGATAGAGTTTACAAAAAATATAAAATTTCAGTTCATACAATAAATAATATTTTCCTTATACGAAGTGGAATTTTATAAGAATTTTACATCTTTGAGGGATAAAATAGAAGCGGGGACAGATTTAGTGATAACTTTTACTAGTGTGAACTTTGAAAAGGCCTTTGAGTCTGTGGATTGGGAGGTGCTCTAGAAGGTTGTTAAATGCTACCGCCTGATATAATCATAATGATTCAGGTCTTTTACGATAGCTTCCAACAAATGGAGGAATGGTGATATGAGAGAGCCTTTAATTTCAGCATGAGTACTGGAGTCCGCAAGGGGTGCCTGCTCAGCCCTTCTTTCTTCGTCGTGGCGCTAGACTGTAGGGTATCTTGTCAAGCCATTGGTGATAATGAACAGGGAGCCAACTTATCCTGCTATGAAAGTTAGAGGACTTGGACTTAATTGACGACATGGTGTTGCTGAATTAGAAGATCATTCACATGCGTCAGAGGTTCGAGGCACTGCAAGAACAAGCTGCCAAGGTCGAGCTCAAAGTACATGCCTGACCAAAACCAAGGAGATTGAGGATTCGGTCCCAGGAAACGCTGGCAACATCAGCTGTGCAGGAGAGATCCTGGAGTGGGTAACAGGTTTCACAGATGTCGAGGCCTAGTGCAGGAAGGCACAAGCTGCTTTCTCCATGAAGAAGCCGACAAATACAAGACGCGATACGGGCGTGCAGTCAGACGTCCCAAGAGACTATAAAACATTTAAATTACATGCGAGTGGGTGTGGGTGTGAGTTTCCTAGTTTTGCGTGCGTGTGTTCTTGTTGCTTGAAAAGTCTTGATGTTATACTACCTGGATTAAATTGCCGAATCTGCCGTATGCCCATCGTTTCACTGTGCCCGTACACTGGTAGTAGAGCGAGGTAATCTACTTTGTGGAGTTTAATACGCCGGCCGAAGCTCGCATACGAACATGGCAGAGAAAAGTCAAGAAAAGAGAAGAATTTCTGGTTCCTAAGAATTTCACGGAGGCGAAGGAATTAGTAAATAACTTGAGCATCGAGGACTTAAGGACGTTTCGCTTTACGTTTCCGCTTGGACAAGACTGATCGAAAGCAAGCACGACTTCTCGAATGCTACAGAGGACAGTTTACATTGGTAAACGGAACGCCTGTACAAACGCCTCGAAAAAAGTCCTCAGTCAAAAGCCCGTCTTCAAACGTGAAAGAATTCCTCGCTTCGGAAACAACTCACGGTATGGATCAAAAGTCAGACCAGCCATTTTTATCAATCATCGACCAGCTGCTTAAGTCTGATCAAAGAACTGATGAAATCAACAACGCCGTTAACAAAGTGGGAGCATATGCTGAAGAATCTTTAATGAATTTTCGGGAGTACGTCGCTGACAGAAGATAATTAAAGATTCTACGTACGGAGAAAATGATGCCGTCTTTCGACAAGCCTTCCCAGGTTTCCGACGATACAGGAACGGAACAGGTCCCCATCTTTTGTGGTTCATAATTTAAAGTTGCCAAACGACGATTAAAGTTTTTGGAGAAAAATACGAAAGGTGTAAGCAATGAATAGGAAAATTTAATAAATGCAGAAGCTGCACCCTCGAGAATTGAGCGTCAATTTAAGAAGTTGTATGATTACGAATCTGTGTTCATTCACTAGAGGAAGCTTTGGCGAGTGTTGAAGAAAGCAAATTAACGGACGAACTTCTGAAAGAGTGCGATGAATTTCATTTACAATTATTGCGGATTTCCGGAATTGCAGAGGATTTTATTGCGAAATATGGAGTCAACGCTTTGTCGAGTGAGATAACGGAGCATATGACTGCTCTGCTCTGTTTTCAGGTAATGTGTTGCCGAGAATGGCCAGCGTTTCATGACGTGTTTGTTGCCTCAGTGATTCACACAAGAAACTGAGCAATGTTCACAAGTTTATCTACCTGAGGTCATGCCTTTCTGGCAGGGCATTAAAGTGCATTGAAGGCTATTCCGTTACCAATGCAGCTACTCGAAAGCCTTTCAAGATTTGAAAAAACCGTTTTGGACGGAGGCGTTACGTACGTTTGTTAACAAACGAGCTTGTCATGTCCATTTTAAATCTGGATATTCCTGAAAAGGCCTACGGAAAATTGTTAAGAGAATTATACGACACATTGCGAAACAGGATGAGAAGTTTGGAGTCACTTGGTCTCAAACCTGATGACAACCGTAGTCTGTCTAAGGTGTTACTGCCTATCTTATGCGTTGCCACGCGAGCTTAGAAATGGGAGATGGAGCTCATGAAGTATGAAACTGAAGAGGATGACAAAGAGATTAACATCAAGAAATTCAATTTTTGGAGGGTCATGTGCAAGTAAAGAAGCCCTCGACCACTTGAAGGATGGACTACCAAAGCACAGTAGGAGGAATGGTAAAAGTGAAAAATTCAAGAATCCGGATGACGAAGAGAAAATGTCGGCCCAATCGCTAGTTGGTACTTCTGACTACAAAATGATCAAGTGTGGTTTTGCGCTAAGAGCCATGAGACGTCAAGGTGCCCAACGACTCTGATTAAGACACCTGACGAAAGATGGGATATGCTGATGAAGCGTAAGGGTGCTCCAACTTGCTTTAATTGTTTACAACCAGGAAGCATTTCGCACAGTTCAAAAATATGTAAAGCGCCACGTGCACGATTTTCAGTTGATGGATGCAGAAGAAAACATCATCATTGCTACTCGTCCGTGAGAAGTCAAAGTCAAATGAAGAGGACGTTCAGTCACTCTCTGGGCTTGTGTCTACAAACAAGCAAAATCTATTGCCAACTGCAAGTGCAAGACTGATATATGGAGATAAGGAATGTCCAGTCCGAGTTCTTCTGGACAGCGGATCACAATAGACTTTCTTGAGAAAAAACTATTGCCAATGATTTTAAGATGAAGCCTTATGGAATTCCCGTTTCCATTAATGCCTAGACCATAAACAGTTTTTGTGCTCCACTCGTCAAAAAATGTGATCATCTAAGAAACCTGCAGCTGGCAGACACATTTCCAAGAGACGCCGTATCAGTTGATCTGTACTTTAGTTGGAGCCGATCAATTCTAAAAGTTGGTTCAAGGAGATGTACGAAAAGGGCGTCCAGGAACACCGATTGCAACTAAATCAAAACTTGGTTGGCTTTTGAGTGGTCCTGTCTCAGGGTCTCAGAGGAGTGAAGAAACGGCAGCCATGCTCACCGTAACGAAGATCGAGAGTTCTGATGATCCATTAAAACGCTTCTGGGAGCTAGATGCTATTGGGATAGGAAATCATCAGGAGCATCAAAGACCCCCCGAAGAGGAGGACGCAATTAATCAGTTTAACAGTTCCTGTTGTTTTGATGGTGAGCGATATGAAGTTGGTCTTCCTTGGAAGAACGATCATCCACCTCTTGTTGACAGCTATGGACAAGCATACCAAAGACTTGTCTCCACTGAGAGAAGATTGGCAAAGAATTCTGAGAAGGCGAGAATGTATTGTGAGACAGTGAGCCAATACATTGAAGATGGCCATGCTCGGCCGATAGATAAAGAAGATCACAAAGCAGAAATGATAAGATGCCTCCCTCATCATGGGGTATTCAGACAAGATAGAGCTACCACGAAGTGTAGAGTCGTGTTCGATAGTAGCGTCAAAACGTATGATGGGCAGTCTCTCAACTCCTGTCTTCTTAAAGGTACAAGACTTCAGCCAGGCGCAGTGGTGAAAAATGTGAAAATCCAAATTCGCTCAAACTCCGGCTATTAGCAGTCCATATTGAACTATTCATCGATATGTGGTTCATTTCTCAAATAGGTTTTTATTTTGGGCGGAAAATGGCGATACTAGATTTAAGGGCCAGATGTGTGAAAATTAGGCTTGAAAATTAGCAATTTTAAAGAGAAGCGCTCAAGGGTCGGTACAAAACGTGGACCCCCTAATCTGGACCCCCCACTGGACCCATTTGGACCCCTTCTGGATCCCCTCCTGGACCCCCTTCTGGATCCCCTTCTGGACCCCCTTTTTTAACTCAGAAAATGTCATTTCTCAGTGTAGGTAGGACATTGACTGTTACTCCTTCGCTTGGTCCCTCCTACCGTTTTTCCATTTGTGTTAATATTCTACCGACAAGTTCCAGTGAAATTAGATCGAGGTTCCAGAGAGCTTCATGACAATAAGGACTTAATGACTGGCCCCAAGGGAAATAGTGAGGTTTGTTTTCCCGAGACGCTCAACATTGAGGTCGAGGAAGTAGATGTAGCGCCAATTCCGATGATTTTTTATCGGAAAGTACACCCCAGTATACCGTAATAAATGTAATGAATTATAAGTAAATAAGTCTACTCAATCAGTGAAGCGCAGGAAGAATGTGAAGAATAAACAAATTCCCGCAACGTTGGGCCGAAAGATAACAATTTCACGGGAAAAAAATAGTAAAAAAGTAAAAGTGCTGCATTTCTTAGTGTTACAACTACGTCATCGTGTCTTGACCATGACCGATAACCAATTTTCTTCAACTCTTTAAGATTGATCCGTTTTATCCGTTTATTTCGGGATAAATTTAGGCCTTTTCAGGCTGATTTTCAAAAGTATAATTGTGTTATATCTAGTATTCTAAGCGCGGCTGGAGCCTTTATGCCTGAACAATGGCCTGATCAGGAATTCTTTATTCACCTTCGTGACCTAATAGAGTTCCGAAAAGAACACAAAAGCACGTTCAAGGAAGGGACAGTTCGTTCAAATGGCAAGAAATCCAGATAAATGAATGAATTCGTGAACAACATTCCAAGCGTAACAGCTGTGGACCGAGAGCATTTCTAAGTTTCTGGATGCCATAATTCACGCTTCAGTATCAAAGATGCTCGGAGGCGAGTGTTTCGTTTTGTCATAAATAAAAGAATACGCGAAGTTCTTAGTGAAAGGACTTGATGTTCATTTGGAGGTTCTCGCTATAAAAGCCCGGATATAAGATTCAAACATGGTAGGATTCCTAGTGATTTCCTCAAAGAGTCTGGCGACTACATCATGTTCGAAAGAACTGCCTTGGAAATTCGTGTATAGTGTGCAAGAGAAGGAATAGAGACTGAAGGTAACGAAAACAGAGAAAAGGAATATTGAAACCAATTAAAAGTCCATAGATCTCAAAGTCTGTCATTTTGTTGGTTTACCCATATAATATCGTCAATTAAGGGTGCGTTTCTTAGAGAAAATATAACATTGGATTCTTAGATCCGAAATAATCGGAAAACAGATTTTGCGTTTCTTTTTTAAACAGATTCATCTAAGACCACTCGGATCATAATGCGTCAAAGGAACCGAAGAATCCACTCTGGGCGAGGATTCTTCAGTTCTTTTGATGCACCATGATCCGAGTTATCTTGGATTAATCTGTTTAGAAAAGAAACACTTAATCGGTTTTTGGATTTTAGAATCCAATCTTGGATTTTCTTTACGAAACATACCGTCGATTGACGACATTACATGGGTAAAGCAACACCTACTTCATATATAACCTATTTTAGTGCCGACACTCATAAAATAGAACCCCGTCGTTTCGTAATAACTAACCTTATACCGAGTTGAGTTTTTTTTTACCCTAACCCCCCCCCCCCAAAATAAACCCAGTTAACTCTCCAAGTGCGCCGCCGCCATATACTGTTATACAATATAATTTCTTAAACTTCAGCGCACAGATTAAACAGACTTCATCATGTTATGTTCTGAGTTACTTCCTTTTAACTCAGGAGCCTGTATTTTCTAGAAAAAAATTCATTCTTCACATTTTTTCTGCACTTCACTGATTAAGTAGGCTTAACTTTAAAAAAACAAGTTGAAAAAAGAAAAAAAAAATGAAAGAAAAAAGGGGGTCCAAGAGGGGGTCCAGAATGGGATCCAAAAGGGGGTCCAGAAGGGGATCCAAAAGGGGCTCCAGACAGGGTCCAAAAGGGGGTCCAGAAGGGGGTCCAGAAGGGGTTCAAATGGGGGTCCAGCGGGGGGTCCAGATTGGGGGGTCCACGTTTTGTACCGACCCAGCGCTCAAGTATAAAACCAGACGATATCCACATGCCATCGGCTTATTCTACAACTTTTCCAGGCTTTATTCTGTAATTTCTATGACATTTAAAAAAAAAATCCGACATAGTACGAGATCTGAAAGAAACCCCCATGTTTCTTTACGGAAATCACTGCTAACTCGAAAAAATAATTTACCCTACTACCTCTATCACAAATTAAACGAAACTTAGAGATAAAACCCCTTTAGGGATGGGCTTTTAATTGGTGTGTTTATTGTTCTGGGGAAATCAGGCTGTGGTCTATGAGAGAGCGCTTAAACTTGCACAAAATCGCGAAATCAAACGAGATTGCGTGATAGACCGTGACAGACAGTTCTATTATTTCCGCCCAAGCTCAATGAAAAGCTTGATGAAAATATAGCAGTTATCAGTCTTCTTGTTGAGTCGTGCTATTTTACATGTATAACTATTTTCTTTCCTTTTATCATTATTCTTGTTTTGCCATATTTTTGCATGTGTACATATAGATATTATTTTCCCGCTGGGAAGTCCGTATAATGAAAAACTGTAAGGCCATCCCCTTTTCTTTCTCTGTTTACCGTCGTCCGACCGACCCAGATTTTCGCGTTTTCTAAAAAAAAAAAGTTATGAAGAAGGCATTGACATATTTGACTGGTTTATCAGCTTAGCTTAGTTTGTCATCGATTGTAAAGCCACACGTATGTTGTGACTGATTTTTTAATAAAGACTTCTACGACTACATAATTTCAAGAAATCGTCACTTTAATCTGAAATACAAACAATGTTTTGTTACAGAATCAAACACTTACCGTGCATTTTTACCTTTCGAAACAATGTTTTGTGCTGCCAACTTTTTCTGAGATATAAGCGTGAGATTTTTATGCTGGGAGTGCTGGGATTTTTGAAGACGACAGGAACATTTCCGAAGATTCTCGAAGAAGTCCGAAGTTTTCCGAAGAAGTCAGAAGTCTGCCAACGGCGAAGATATCGAGAAAGCGCTTATCCACAAGGACCAACGTCAGTTGATAACATCAGCGCTATAGTTTGCTCCCAGTGATTTTCACTTCAAAAATCAGAGATCGCGAGGAAGGTATTGTCATTTAATCATTTTACACATGGTTTTCGTTTCTTAAATGGGTCTGAGTTAACATATTTATGGAAATTGTGTCAAGCAAGACGGCAACAACTCACATCTTTCAATCAGGCGTGAGAAATTGGCCCGCAAGCGTGAGCCGGCGTGAGATCGAAGTTTTCAACCCGCAGGCTTGAGACTCACGCCTAAGGTGTGAGAGTTAGCAGGTATAAGTGCTGCGTATAATTTCAGGGGAGATCATCGTGCACGCAGTAAAAAAAAATGGCGGCTTTTCCTTTACGGCTGGACCTCGCCATAGAGGTAAATCGTCATTTTCTCGAAAACGAGTACAGTGACCTATCAATTTGTTTCTTTTGTTTTGAATTGAGTAATAAATTTCTCTATTTAAAATAATTATGGACCAATTCTCAGTGTAGAAAAAGAAACAATCGTCGGAAACACGAATTTAGTACGCAATCGTGACTATAATCATGACAGGGTTCATATGGCAGGGTTTGTACTCTTTTGAGCTCTTCAAATTCTATAAATTCCCATGACTTTTTCCATGACCTTTGCAAGTTTTCCAAGACCTTAGGATTAGCTGTCAGTTTCAAAAATTCAAACCCTAAACTTGTTTTAGAGCGTTTTTTAACCTTAAACAGTTCAAGAGACACAAACTCTGGAGTTCACCAAAATGCGTGCCGTTTACGCTTCTTAATTACAATTACTCCTCTCTATCTCACATTCTCCTTGCCTTGTGATCCGCAGTAAATAACCTATCAAACAGAACTTTAAGTTTCCATGACTTTCAAGGACCAACAATTAAATGCCATGACCTTCCAGCCTGGAAATGGAATTCTTAAATTCCATGACTTTAAAGGTTTTCCACGACCTGTACGATCCCTGTTTGGGGTATAAACAAGGTGTTGTTGCTCTTAAATGAACATGGGCATGGGATGAGGACCCCTCCTTTTTATTTAAAAATTTAAGTTTCTATAATATAACAATCAACAGGCAAAGTTTGACAAAAATCTCAGTGCAGGCTCTATTTCAGTGGAATGACCTTAATTACGACGTCGATCTTTTCTTCCTCCATTGTCGTAATGTCGACTTTGAAACCTCGTCAAGTCATTTCCAGGCTCTGCAGATATTATGCTGAGGTACTGGGTCTCCTAGTTCCAGACTTCTTCTCCTTTTTTTTTCGGCCTTTTTTTTTCTTTTCCGACCGACCGACCCAAAATCAGAAAACGTATTCGACAGTAAACGAAAAAAAAAAAAGGGGGATGGCCTAACCGAAATCTTAACAATACTTCCCAAGGCCGCAAGCCAAGGGCAGAACTTTGAAGCCCGGGGTTGACTTGTTTATTTTTTTCCTGCAATAAATTGGCTTACAAGTGGTTTGTTTACGCCACTGTGTCTCAGTCAGCTTACATGTCTTGTACAAATAATTCTTAAAAATCTTCCCAACGACTAACTTAGATACCAGACACAAAAGTGTGTGTTTAAGAACAGATACGTTTCAGTCATACATATTAAAATTGATTGTTTCCAAGAATCAAACAAAATCGAAAATTAGCGGCAAAAATGCGAAAACTCAAAATTGTTCAAACTCCGGCTACGTGTTGTCCATATAGAAGTATTCATATCACTATACTTCATAATCATTTGTCAAATAATTCGATGTTTCGCCAACAAATGACTTGAATCGTTTGGTGGCCGGATACGATAAAACCAAGTATCGTATACAGTTACGAGCGCTTGCTACAGCTACAGCCTTGTACCAGGTTTGAGAGCAAGGCCACACCTGGCTTTTTCCTTTTGACTGTAATTTCCGATATGTCAAGACCAAAAGATTCACAGATACCCCGCAACAATGATACAGAAAATGAACCAAGCTTGGAGTTTGACACCAACTCACAGATGTTGTAGGAGTCATGTCACTAAGTACACTCTGAAAGTCTTCTCCTGGAGTCTCGTCCTCACTATCAGACTGATCTACTTCCACACTTCGCTTAGCAGCAAAGCGAGAGAAGTAACTGCTAATTTGCTGGCTTGTGAGAAAATCCTCATAGCTAAATAGTCTCTCCCCGTTGCCGTCTTTTGCTGTCCTCATGGCTTTAGAGACTTCAGTTGGGTCGGCTTTCTTCCCTGTTCTCTCTCCAATTTGAAACTTGGCATTAAGGTACTACTTTTGGTTTTCAGTAAACTTTGTGCGACGGGACTGTGTTGATTTCACAGCCCATCCCATCGGAAGAGTTGTAGGCACAGTTTGTAGTGATGGTCTACTTACTTCCAGGACCGTTGGGCATTTACCCGCGCCACATTCCAGATTAGAGGCGTATTCTATCATAGCCTTATCGTAGAGACTTTCGTGCTCTAGAGCACGCTTGTGCTTTCCGCAGTCCAAATGTTTAACAAGCGACGAATGCCGTACAAACGTCTTGACACATACCTCTTCTAGGCATGTAAATAATCGACAATTGTTAGCGGCATCAACAACGACGCTTGACTCATCTGATGACTCATCTACACGGCAGTCTCAGTTGTCTTCTATCTCAGTAACAAGCGTTCGGCCACCTGTTCGTCTGGGTCTTACTGGAACGAAGCTTGTGATAGTCTCGCTGGTCGAGGGTATGATCTCCATTAACGGAAGTTCCCGTTGAGGGACATCGAACTTTGTCCAGGGAATACTCTTCCCAGGGCCAATGTCGTAAGCTCTCCACATTCTTATCCCTTCCTGGCCGTAGCAAAGGTTGCTTACAAAGCTCACGTTCTCCCACTTGAAACTCTTGTTGGATGGAACAATGGGAGGACTGCACACCCTCACACTTACGCCGCCCACACCCCTGGAAGAGTCGATAGCTTCCTTCCTTGGTGATGCCTGGCAATGTTGAACCTATAGCCTGTCAGATCTGGTATCCATCTCTTCAGCATTTTGAAGCTAATTTTGTCAGCCGAAATAGACAGGATTTGTCGGCGAGTGCTCCAGTGTCCAGCACTGTTGTAGCATTCAGTGAGGGCCTCAATAAGTTTCACGTCAGCATAGTCTTTAGTGTTCAGTGGGAACTCGCATGCTTTTGATGACAACAAGGCCTCCCACAGACTCCCTGTATCCTCTGGTGCAATTTCCTCGATTACGGCGTGGACGGCCTGGCGCACTTTCCTGACGTTATGACGCTTAGTCCATTCTTCAACTACCACGTTATTTTTAGCTTAGACCTGATAGGACTGATATCTCTGCTCGATAAGAATTCATTTAGCTTGTCTTTACTGCTCTTTGCGGAGCGTATCGTCTCGTTATCAGAATCGCCCGAGCTCTCCGATGGCTTGTACGCACTGCGTGGTGTCTCTGCTGCAAAGCGATGTGTAGGTGTTGAATAAGGCAGTTCATTTTCTGAGTCCTCCTAATGGAAAAAAGGTTGATCAGATTATGGAC
This sequence comes from Platygyra sinensis, assembly GCA_019787425.1. Lineage (NCBI taxonomy): Eukaryota > Metazoa > Cnidaria > Anthozoa > Scleractinia > Merulinidae > Platygyra > Platygyra sinensis. Next base: position 46,664 of record JAHPZR010044246.1, read on the forward strand.
GAAATGCTGTTCCGTAACGCTAACGAAAATAAGATAATACGAACGACAACAAAAACACAATAACAATGCGTGCGAAGCGAAGAAACAGTTCAAATCCAAATGCTGTGAAACCTCGTTAATACGAACACCAAGGGGACATGCCAAAGTGTCCGTATTATCCAGGTGTCCGCATTAGCCGGGCTCTCAGTTATAAATTTAAGGGCCCATTAAAGTATCTTTTGATGCCGTTGCTAGGGAAAAATTAATTGGCTATAACTCTGCACATGTTTGCTTCATTGGACCAAATTTGAACAAAACTCATAGGGGGCAAATATAGTCCAGTTCATGACGTCATCGTAGCACGCCCAATGTCACGTGACCAGAAACAGAAAAATGCATTTTACCTGAATGGCTTAAACCTTTTTTCCGTATTTTTTGTACAATAACAATTCAAAAGCCGTTTCGAAGAAATTTAAGCATGCTTTTTGGCTTATGATGAAAAATAAAGAAATGAGAAAGGAAAATGTGCCTCTTTGACCACAGGGAGCACACAATCTTGTTGAGTAGGGATAGACTAAATAAAGGAACGAAAAGAATGAAAAGTTTACCTTTGTCTCATGTTGTCATCTTTTAGCTCACGATATTTTACTGGGAAAACTGCTGCTTACAAATCCTGCAAAACACTGTAGCGTTAAACTCGTACCTAGGCCTTTCCGCGCTCAGGCAAAAAAAAATTTTGGTTTGTATAAAATTTGACAAGGGAGGCAACTCTGGGAATATTCGCTCGAATCTCTAAATTTCGTTGCTTTCGCGAAACCAAACAAACACAAAAAGAGGTCAGAAGGTTTTTCTACAACTTGGCCGAATTTGTTTTCGAATACTTTTGTGACAGTGGGAGAATTTAAGCGACTCTTGAAAAGTTTTATCTCAATTCGCTTTTCACAACATGATCGTACCGTTAACCAAATCCGGCCAAACACGTCATCCAGCGCGCGCTCGTGCTCCTCTCCCTCTCCCACATAGGTTTTTTGATGTAAAACGTTTTTACAAAATCCTTCCCCTTCTCCCAATTGTTATCACAAAATCTCGCTAAAACGCTTCTGGTATTAGCTCCCAACATGTTGTTTTCGTGCGAAGATCGGGCGACCTCGTAATCGCAAGATAAACTGCGAACAGGGGAGGTGTTTGTAAAGTTTTGTAATGTCAAAAAAGCATGTGTGGGGGATGGAGGGGACTGTGACTTTTTTCTCACATCGACTAGACTCGAACTCGAACTCTTCAACTGTGTTTTGTTTCACCGAACAAAATTCGAATTCAGTTTCTTTTTCACAGTCACAGTGTTGTAGATTACTTTAAGTATGTTTACTGTTAAGTAGGTTCTCAAGCGAGGTTGATGTTGTATTAGGCGAAGTTGTCTATCACAAGTTTCGAGCTCACCATTATTAGTCAAGTTTTCTATCCGGCCGAGTGGTTAGCACTTTTGATGTAAAAATGAAATTCTTGAAATAGAGCTGCTTTCAAAAATAATTTATAAGCCTCCTTGCTCACCGTCTGCTTGCCTCCGCTGCTCCATGCTGTCTTTGGTGAGTGGTTGCAATTTAGTGGCTTCGATAGCTTCGTTTATTTGTGTTATATCTAAACAGTGGAGTTTCTCAGGTTCGAAAGGACAGTTCGAGGACACAGGTTCACAAGGTCGCACAGTTTTGTCGCAAAAGACTTCAGGGAGTTTCGGAGCGGTCAAAAAGGCTGCAGACACAGAGTTTGCAGGTGGTTTAATATAGCGTAATACTAATTTTAGTTCGTGTCCCCGCATCTTTGAGATTTCGATTCCTAACCTGACACTGGAAATCGTGTGCTGTCGCCTTTTCGAAATTTCCCTATCAACATGCCGTCATCGCTGCGGCTTTCTGTTAATACGTCCGTACGTGGATGCAGTTTTCAAGCACAACAGCTAAGTTTAAAAATGAAGGCACCACTCACATTTTGTAACCGTAAAGAAGAACATTAACCAAAAAAATGTAAGCAAAAAGTGTTTTTTGTGTTTGTTGCAGCGAAGTAAAAAAGTTAAACAGCGACTTTTGCCCAGCGACTTGAATCGGCAACGGGCCGGCGCCGAAAAAAGCGCGCGAAAAAATTTTGGCTGACCGGAAGTGATTTTGCACCTGGGTAGCAACCGTGTAGCTTAGCAACGAGATACTTTAATGGGCCCTTAAGGACACGTGTTTCATGATAAAAAGACTAAGGCAGACATTTTTACGGGAACAAAATGTTTAAATTTTACTTTACCCGTAGTAAATTTAAACTACGGAAATCTAATAGTTATTTATCATACTCTTGGAAAATTTTGTACAAGTAATCAAGCGGAAATTTATTAACAGCACTAAACCACTGTTTAGTTTCTTTAGTTTCTTCTCAGTGTTATTGTAACTGAAACTGCGACAAGTTTTTTAAACTATGGAAACCGTACGCACATCTACTCACTCAGTACTCTGGGACTAAAACTACTTTACTGCTGTTTTTCTTTGAATATTGTCCGAAAAGCTGGGTTGACGAGTTTGTCACCGGGATTCGGAAAAGTATATATTGCCCGCATTAACGAGTGTCGTAAAAAGCGGGTCAATTTTATTGACGAAATAGGAGCTTTTCTTTGGGACAAAAGAAACCGTCCGTAATATCGGGTTGTTCGTATTAAGCGAGTCTCCGTAGGCGTAGAGCGGCGTTCCACTGCAACTGCAAATTACTATAGTTACGCTAACAGTGTATTATAAGATTATCGTCCATACCAAAGTAACATGGCCAAGCTGCTCTTTCCTCCATATCAGTACTCGTGATAGCAGCTACACTGGAAACTGAGTTTTCCAAAACACTTTTTCTGCAGTCTCTGCAAATACCTGGCGGTACAAAGAAAAAATTGACACCTTCAAACTAAATTTGCCCCGAAACGTGAAAATTAACGCTCATGTTGGAATAGAAATGTTTTATTCAAATGATCAAATAAAGTGACCCATGTCGAACAAATTGTTCCTAGAAGGACTCAAAATACAAGAGAGCCCTGGGCGTTCAACAAGAGGCATTTCTTTAACAAAAATTCTAGAATTTTAAGGCAAGAAGTAATATCGTGGAAAAAATATCAAATGACCGATAATTGAACTGTTGAGTGGAGGGAGGGCAGTACTGAGAGCGAATTTCCGAGTTGAAGGAGTTTTGTAAGATGGGGGCTGGGGTATAGTTACCACTGTAATTCTTTAAAGGTGATGTTACACGAGACGATTTTTAACGGCGATTTTTAATCCATGTTACACGAGACAACTTTTAACACAACATTGTCGCGGCAACAGCATTTAACACGGGACGATTTTTAACGGCAACATTGCGCGCGCGATCAATAACAACGTCATCATTTGGGCCGCCACGAAGCTCTTCGGAACGTCTCACAGGATTGGTTGAGAAAATTATATACAAACAATGGCAACAATGGACCCTAGCCCTAAAACAGTAGAGCTTCGTGCCAACAAGATCCAATGAAATTAGAGGTTCTAGAGAGCTTCTTGACAACAGCATCATTTCCGCCAACAATATGGTGGACGACGCGTCAAATCAGCGGAGGAAAGTAAACTGATTCGTACAGATTCTTCTTTTGATGGACAGTTTTGAAGAAGAGGATGTTTTGAGAAGTCGCGAGAGAGTTATTTGGACGAGGAGCTGGATTAGAAGGAGAGAGGAAAGTGGTGCATACCATCAGGGAATTAGCAGTCGAGGATGCCCCTGCTTTACCTCCGACGTGCGAGGTCCTGATGATTTACTAGCCTCCTCTCGCATTCTCATTATTCCAGGTTGTGGCGATTTCGTTTTCAGTGTACTTCCCGGCCAGTTGTTCTCCGAGCTGCTGAAGAAGTACTTGGCGTCTGGCCCTGTCATGGTAATCTTTCAAACGATGGTTCCACAGGGAAGGGTTGGCGTTATAAAAATTGATCAACGAGCGCTTTTCGTCGTCGCTGCATTCTGGCTTCGATCGCTCGATTGGTGGCCTCAGAAACTGCATTTGGTTAAAATACTTCCACTGAGATGATGCTGTATCTTTTCCAATTCTCTTGACCTCTCTCAGCATACATGCCCTCAGAGTTTTCCATACTCCTACTAGCTCGTCTGCAGGATGTGTAGTTGAAATCAAACTGCTCCTCTAGGTCTTTTAAAGCGGTTTCTTTTTGTTCCTTTGCTGCTTTCTTCGACAATTTTAGGGACGTGTCCCACAAATTGGTTTCAACTTGTAGAAAGCGATTAGTTTACGCCTATCGTTGTCATCAAGAGGTGCTTCTGGTACAAATGAGTCGACTGGAGCGGCGTCACTGGCAACAATCTCCGCCATTTTGTTTGTTGACATGAAAAAATGCTGGCGTTGACTGATCGCGCGATTTATTTCGGCTTTCGCGTGGTGCATTCTGGTACAATGTTGCGTTAAAAGTCGATGGCGAGGGTGTTACACGAACCAACTCCGTTAACGTTCGGGCAAAAATGTTGCAGCAATTTGAATCGACTTCAAATTGCTGCAACATGTTGCCGCAACAAAATGTTGCGTTAAAAATGGTCCGGCGCGCCATGTTACACGACGTCGATTTTTAACGCAACAACGTTGCGTTAAAAATCGCCGTTAAAAATCGTCCCGTGTAACATCACCTTAAAGACCTAATTTACACCCTAAACAGTTCTGACTAAGGACCTCTCTACACAAACCCAGGTTGGCTTACCAAAAGTGAAAAAAATAACCTCTACATGAACCGGGGATGTATTAAAGTTTCGTTTACAAGAAAGCAGACCCGAATCAGCTTCGTGATCACCAAGCCATGAAATTTTACAAACCCTTGTCTCCCTAAACAATAAAAGCCGAAAAACAAAGATTCACGCATATTTGTGCCGCAATGTGAACTCAGGTTATCACTTTGTACCTTTTAATGGATTGTGTAACCATAGCAATGGTGTTCTTTTCACGTGTGAAAATAACATGGATTTAATCGTCCCGTAGATTTCAAGCGAGAGCAAATACGCGTAAAAGGGGGCTATTAACGATTAACGAAAGAAAAAACTTCCAGTCAACCAAGAGCAAGCTTTCGTGAAAATTCATAACATGTAATGAACAAAGCTAGTTCGTTTTAATCTGTTATATATGGATACTATTTAGCAGAAACAAAAAATAAGACACATATAGTCAAGTCCTGAATCTGCACTGTCAAAAATCAAGGTCGTTTAAAATAAACAATCAGTTTCAGTTCCACAATTTTCTCTGGCCGTTCTTAAATAGTATTCAGTTCTGAAAATGGTTATCTCTAATCTGAAACGATCCAAATGGAAAAAACTTCCCCGTCGTCCTAAAGATGTGCTTCGATACCTTTTTCGAAATTCCACGATCCGCTTTTCTATTTGCTCCATGTTGGGATAAGATTTGCGGCACACAGCACTTGGAAGAGTTTCGCCGCCAGCCAAGTCCGCCGAGTTTACGCCTGTGGTGTGGGCAGATTGTGTCTAATTTCTGCGTCTCTTCCTGGCGAAAAATACCCACTCTAGCAAGTATCAGTTCACTTTCCGTTCTCACTCCAGAAAATAACCAGTTAGAACAATGATTCGAATGTCTTTTGAACAATTGCTTAAAGCAACTATTTGAAGACTCTTGCTTTTTATCTAACCTATCAAACGAGCAGTCTGTTCCAGTTATTCTCTGAAAAGAACATGAAAACGCCATAATGCTGAGATGCGTAGCGTGAGACAGGCCGTGGGAAATTTTCCCATAATTGGGATAACTTTGCAGTGTTTATAATTAGCAACCATAACAACAATGAGAAATAGGTCATTTCAAGGCTTTTAGATCAAAAATTGCGTAGCCCCTAGTGATCAATGATGAAATCTTGATTCTCTAAACTTTAAATTCTTTACAATTGGCAGCTATTTTAAACATAGAAATGGTAACAATTAAATATATTTTCATTCAGTTGGTTGCTTTGGGCTGCAATGATAGTGCTGTCTGTCGCGGTCGGTAACGCAATCGCTGGTCTGATTTCACGAAATATCGCAATTTTAAGCGCTCTCTCATATAGCACAATCTAATTTCCCCAGAAAAAAATTTGCATCAGCTAAAAGCTCATCTATTTTGAATTAAAAGGATAAATTTCATTTGATTTGTGATAAAGGTAGAAGGGTAAATTATTTTTTGAAGTTCGCTAGTAATTTGCACGGAAAAACAGAGGGCTTTCCTTCAGGTCTAGCTCAATATCTTTATTTTTTCTCAAATGTCATGGGAATTGTTAAATACAACCTGCAAAAGTTGAACAAAAAGCTGATTGCAACTGGATGTGTCTTCTGGGGTTATAGTTACGGCAAGCCGTTAGTTTTAAAATGCCTAATTTTTGAGCCTAATTTTTCAAATTCAGGGTTCCAAAATCAAGTATCGTTATTGTCTTTCATTGAAGAAGTCGCTAAGTTGAGAATTTGTTTATTTCGCTAAGTGTTTTGTCGGACTCTAGCAAAACTTGTTATGACAGATGTTTCTGTTGGTTTCCGGCCGCCATGTTGGTGCCCCTCGGATGGGCACCAACATGGCGTCTCCATACAAAGCTCCATAAATTTAGGTGAAACTCTTTACCGAATAACGCGGCAATGAAAATCCGCACAGACCTAAATCTCGGCGATGTTTTTTGTCTATCAATTATCTATCCTATACCTGATTCTTGACTTAATTAATTGAATGGTTACAATTTTTATTTTCCATACAAACCACCAATGGTCTCTATGAGCCATATTTACTGCTCACAAATAGCTCGTTTATATTGATTTTGTCTTAGTCGCACAGGGGATGTTTGTAATTTGGGTCAAATTTGTTGAGATTCCGAAGCAAAAATTTGAAAGCCAGTTTTATGTAATCAATGAGTTCCCTAATCTCTGATAAAGCACGTTTTTTTAACCAATTAGAGCGCGAGTTATATGGAAACTTTATTACAAATGCTAAACAATTAGATTATGAGCTCGAGATTTCTATCGCGTGATAGCGCCCGAGTCAACTATCGTGCGATAGAAATCGAGAGCGAATGATCTAATTGTTTTAGTATAAATCTACTAGTCGTTCAAAACTTAATCTAAATCCTCTTCTCAACACTTCGAAAACGCCAAGAAACGGCCGTCATTTTGTTAACAAGCGCACACTGTTACGCTACTCACCATCTATCACAGAATAGAGAGTGAGTAGCGTAGCCAATCAGAGAACGGCATTCGTGATACAACGCTAGTAGATTTAATCTAATAATGGTTATGTCTTCATGCATGTGTAGACTCAGTCAGGGAGAACATTCCTTTTGTGTAGTGAGTAACATTAACTCAGGTGATGATAGAAATCCTTGCGCTTTCATTGGCCGAGAATGGCGTCATATTTAACAATTATCCTGCGAAATCGCGCGGAATATCGTCTGATACTTAGCCGACGAGGCCGTAGGCCGAGTCGGCTAAAATCAGACGATATTCCGCAAGATTGAGCAGGATAATTGTTTTATTATTCAACAAATTGATAACAAAATTGATTTCCAAGCTCATAACATTTTTAAACCTTTCTGTCAACATTTTTTCACTTCACTTTTTCTTCCCACGTACGAAGCTACGTATATCGCCGGATATCCGTCACCTACGGATGACAGATATCGAGAGCATCATGACCATATTTGGATAGTGTTACAATTTGTTGAATAATAATGCGCTATAATCACCTCCGGCGAGGTGATTATAGCGCGCGGGAATACACATTTTCAAAATGACCGCCTCGCGCTTCATTCCAAAGAATGTCTAAAATACTAAAACCTAAGAAAAATACTTATCCTATTATTACATTAATTTACAACAATAAGCTACCTACAGACCTGATTTCCATGAATACCGTGTATTTAAAAATTTTGATTGAGAAGGCGTTTAAATTGAGTTAAGGAACTAGACTCTCTAATATTACAGGGTAAGCTGTTCCAAAGAGTTGCGCCGCTGTAACTAAAACTATTTTTCATGTAGTTTGTTCTCGGAAAGGGAACAACAAGTTTGTTTGCCGAATCCCTCAGAGCATAGTTTGATACATTTCGCGTTACAAATTTAGACGTGAGATATTCGGGAACCAGACCGTTTAAAGACTTGAAAACCATTAAGGCTTTCTGAATTTGACGTTGAGAATGTAATTCTTTCCAGCTGAGTTTGTGAAACAAGGAATCGACATCAACGTCATAGCTCGATGAAGTTATCATTCGTGCAGCATGGTTCTGCAGTTTTTGTAGCTTGCTAGATGATGTTTTGCCACAATTACCCCAGACTAGGCTCCAGTAACCAAAATGGGACTGAACTAGCGAGCTGTATGTACTGAGTAACTAAAGGTGGATTAAGGCACAAATGGCTTAACTCGTTTAATGGCTCCAATAGCGGAAGCGATCTTTTCAAGCACAGTTACAGAGTAATGACGCGTCCTCGTTGTTTATAAGAGTATAGACCATGAAAAACAACATTTCGATTTGTTTTTTACCACAATGTCAACGTCAAAGAAAATGCCTTTTTTTCATAGCGCGAGCTGAAAAGGCATTGCGCAACACATTGACGCGGGTAGCGTGGTACGGACTCTTATCAACAGTGCCAAATTAGCCAATCAGATTAGCAGCAATTGTGGTAAAATTTAACATTCCTTTGTTTAGGTGTTTCTATAATCACGTGAGTAATTATACTAAAACAATTATTCGCTTCAGGCTCGTGAATATTGGGAATATTCACCATTGTTATACGTCCCAACTCAAATACGTTTTCCGATTGAAGGAGAACGCGTCAAGTGCCGTGGGTTAAAACTCTCTAACTCCCTAGGGCGAATAAAACTCATTAACTCCCAAGGAAAACAACAACTTGAACTTTGGACTCGCACGTGATCAGGTTGTGCACCTTGAAACCGCGGGAAATTTGTGCAACAGTCGGCCTAATGTTAAAAAGCCATTCCGTTGAAGTAGGACAACGTTTCGCATTAGAGACGGCATTAAATATTCAAGAAAAGGGATTTTTAGTCGCAAAAACCATATCAGGCAGATTAACAAAAGGGAAAATATGAACGGTTTGTGTCTCCAAGCTTTTGGTTTGGCGCCAAAACTGGGTCGCCCACATATGTCAACTCGCTCTTCGATCGCGGTCACCAGGAAGGAAAGAATTTGTGTAATTTACAACAAAATATGCTGTTCCTGGTCAAATCAAACTCAGAATGCTTGAGTTAAGCATTAGAAAAAGCCAAAGCAACTTTATAGTACTGTCTATATTTTTTGTTAGCTGTGAAGAAAAAGACTGTTATCGTGATTTTTCGTCAGGACAGGTTGCTTTTGGCAGCCGCTCAATTTTGCGAGCGCAGCCAATGTATGCAATGGTATCAAGCAAATCATTTTTTTTTCAGGGTTTTTCTTTATGTTTGAGTCGGGAGGTATAATAAAAGACTTAATGACTGGCCCCTCGGGAAAAAGAGAGTTTTGTTTCCCCGCGACCTCAATGTTCCCGTCGGCTTCGACTCGGGGAACATTGAGGGTCTCAGGGAAACAAAACACACTGTTTCCCTTGTGGCCAGTCATTAAGTGCTTAATATTCACTTCGCCTTCGACGAATAATTAGCGACCTTCAGATTTGACTACGAGTGCGTAAACGAGTGCCAGTACGACTTTGGAATTCCACGGGGCTAATTCTATCCCCCGAACCTTAATTCTTTCCCGTTGCTGACTGCACACAAGCAAACGTTAGGGATAAGATTGTTTTGATAAGTAGTTAGAGGAGGCAAGTAAACTCGGTTTGAAAACTCCTACTCGTACTCAATCTCGTACTCGCAGTCTGATATGAAGGTCGCTTTTGTCAAAGGTTAGACAGGCAGATATTTGACCAGAGTTAGTGTACCACTGCCTTTTGTCAAAAGTCCAAAATTACAACGGAATTGACATTGCTGTTCAAAAACAGCCTTTCTGATATACTACATATTTGCACCCAATTTATTTTTTAATATCTATTTCGCGAAACGTGGATGGAATGTACTTAAAATAAGTTATTGCACGCATATACAATCATTTGTGGACACATGCACAGATTTATGAAATAAACCCTAATCCGCCCAAGTTAACTTCCATTTACACTGTGTGAGGTAAGTGTTTAACCAGTTAACTTTTTACTCTTTATTGTCTACAGTTTTGGGTGGTCTTTCATGGTTGAATGGTAAGTGATTTGCAGTCTTCATGTTATTTCACGAACACAAAGGATTTAAAGAACATCCCTCTAAATAAATCCTTTTTCCTTTGAACGTCTTTTTAAAGCAAGATATAGTTTAGACTGTATTGCACTGGAACTAGCTTGCAATGGAGGCTCATGCGGTGGAATATCATTAAAAAGAGTTAAATGAAATTTGTATTTGAAAAGACTCCCCCGTATCAGCCTCACTTGCAAGCTAGTTCCAGTCTGATACCGGGAATACGAAAATGGCCTATTTTCTCTGGTCTGAAGTAAGATGCCACATAGAAGAAAAAACTACTCAGTCTTGAAAGTGCTCCAAGCTTACAGTGCAGGCCTCAAGCAGTAAACAAAACCAGGGGCGGATCCAGGATTTTTCTTAGGAGGGGGTGCACCTCTAAAGAATGACGTCACTGGGCATGACCGGTGAGGTAAACAAATTTTAAAAGCAAATACGAAGAAGAAGGCTTCATCTCAGGGGGGTGCGCACCTCTTGCGCCCTCCCCCTAGATCCGCCTGTGAAAACTTTGGGTACTGTTTTTCTAAATACGCGTGCACACCTCCCGTCTGGAAATAATGTATATTTACGTTAAGGTTCAGCTGGGCCGGGTTGTTCGAAAGCCGGTTAACGTTTACCCAGGATTAAACGTTAACTGCAGCATTTTTTTTTTTTGCTTGTTTAAAACTGTTTTTCATCCCTAACGTTTGGTGTAGTTTGAAATTAATACAGCTGAAAACTGCAGGGCAAACAATATAAACAGAAAACCTCACCAAAAAGGTACAAAACTGAAATCAAAATTCTCGCTTACCCTGGGTTAGCTTAATCAGGCTTTGAACAACCTAGCCTCCTACGCAGACGTTCTTAGGCTTGTCACGCGTTCCTCCCCACGAACGTCTGCTCAACGGACCGGTCACATCCGTTCGTTGACGGTTAGCCAATCATAGCTTCTCTGCCAATCTGGGCAAAGCTGGACTTTGACCGACTTTGACCCAACGCTTCAACACGAGAAATTTGTGCCGCAAAATGTTCAGAATTTTCACTTTCATACGAGTTCCACCAGCAACTGCAGACGTACATATTATTTTAGAAGTACCCGCAACTGATAAGATCCACATTGAGGACTGGTACCAAGGAGTCTTGACTGGTACGGTCTTGCCGGAGCTAAGTCAAACAATGGGATATACAACACGCAAAACAGTCAACTGATTCGCACGTAAACAGCTACATTTTAATTATGTGGTGCCAGAAGGGACAAAAGGAGCAATAAACCTATTCATCGAACTCGAGAAACACAAGCTCAACCAAATTGAGGGAAGAAACATAAGAACCTCACTACAGAAAGGTGTAGCTTTCTCGAAGTAAAGCACGGCGTCTCCGAAGGAAAAAACGGACGCGGGTAAATATGATTTGCGTGATAAGAATCGAGAATAAGAAGCAACATACGCTCAACTTACAAATAGTTCTAGTGAAACAACCGGGGCCAGCGCCACAATATTAAATGCAGGTAAGCAACATTTCACGGAAAAATTCTTATTTTCCATATTTTGCTCCTCGAAAGCAAATATCGTGCAACATAAATGAGCCTAAACAATGCATAAGCACATGGCAAACAGCCTGACAAACAACAGAGATGTCAACATTAACAGAACAGGATTGGTTCTTTTAAAACAAAGGCTAACCGCCAGTGAACGGAAGTAGCCTGTTCGTTGAGCAGACGTTCGTGGGGAGGAACGCGTGACAAGCCTAAGAACGTCAGCGTGGGAGGCTATGAACAACCCGGTCAGTTCAAAATCTTATTTGCGGAATATTTTTAAGCGGGGGGGTTTCACTCTCAGTATGCTGATTGCATTCCGCTTCACACAGAAACGTCCGAGATCAATTGTGCAAAAAGTACTGAGAATCCTCAATGTTTGTTTGTCAAATTTTAGTGATCTAGTACGCTCCAGGCCAGTATTGAAGTTTCCGCCTGCGAGGCGTGGAGCAAACACACAAGAATGAATATGATGACCTTGGCGGTGGGTCACTTTCAAGGTCATAATCAAGATTGAACTTAACATTTTTCAGTGATATGGGTTAGGATGATTTGTGTAAGCAATGTTTTTGTTGGTTTGACTTGGCTCATGCTAATATCTTCTAGTATGAATCAACTATTGACTACGCTAGTGACTACATGTAGCGATCTGTTGTATGTAGTGATCGAGAAGCGAAGCAGTTTGTCAGATCTTTATGTCCAGGATTGAACGCTAATGAGATTAAAATTCCTTATGATAAGCATTACAAGGTGTCCTCATTAGTAAAAAGTTACCAAACCACACACAATTCGGTCAAATATGAAGTAATATGAAAATGTAAAATGACCTATCAAATATGAAGTACTAATTTTACAATACTTGCATTCCGATCCTGGACATAAGTAATTCTTTTCGTTTTTTCAGTTTTTTTTATCTTGGACCAGGTTGCCATATAATAAAATGTGCTTAACAACGTGGTTTTCCTGATAACTATACTATCATTCTTCTATCATACAAAACGAAATCATATTCAATTCAGTATTTTAAATACAGAGTAGAAAACAAAATGGGTTTCTGGGCAAAATAATCTTGACATTTTGAATACCAAAAAAAGAATAATCTAATGGCAGCCTTTTTTGCATAGGGTCTATTTTGCCGCCTTTATTCTCGTGTGGGTCGCTGGCCGATAGCTTGCTACAGTTATCGTTTGCCAGTAGCTTTGCTTCGATCATAATGCTTTGATTGAATTCAGTTTAAAGAGGTTTCTCAGTTTCTTTATTTTGATCAACACCACTACATGTTATAAATACCTCGGCGTGCATCTGGACCCGACCCTTAATTTTGAAACGCATTTTCCAAAAATGTACAAGAAGGCAGCAGAAATAGTGAACCTCCTACGGCGCATCCGTTCCAACATTGATATTCTTAGTGCCCAACGAATTTATCAATCCATGATTATGCCAATATTTACGTACTGCGGATATAATAGTCTTGGATGGCCAGAGTCCCGCAAACGCATGATCCGCTCCATTGAGACCCGAAGCCTCGAAATCATTTCCCCAAAATGCGGCTCACAGAACTGTGATCTTAGATTTTTAACAATTGACAACTTTTTACAAAAGAGAGCGTGCTGCTTTGCATTTGACTGCCTCAATAGAACTGCATTCTTTCCATTTAAAGATTACTTTCAAAGATTACATAACGCTTTAAGCACTAGAAACAATGGGAAAACAGCAAGACTACCAAAGGTCAAACTGGATTTTGCGCGCCGTAGTTTTTAGCTTTTAGGTGCCTCGATTTTTAACTCATTGTCGTTAAGTTTAAGAAACATTAATTCTAGAGTTTTATTTAGGAATGCCTGGGACGATTATTACTTGTAATTGTTATTGTAATTTTTATTGTAGTTTTTAATGGTTTTTTAACTTAGTGCATTATTAGTTTATTACTAGTTTTTAATTCTTAGTCTGCAGGACCCGTTGATAACAGTACTCTGTACTGAAGGGTTATCCTGGTTAAACATTCATTTTATTATTATTATTATTATTATTATTATTATTGTTATTATTTTTATTATTATTATATACAAGCAACAATTTCTGCGTTCTGATTGGTTAAGAATCGAACATGTCAATTAATCCCAAATCAGTGCAAAAAAGTGTAACTGAGTGCAAAAACGGTAACTGAGTGCAAAAAAGTGTAATTAGTTTGAAAATGATTGACAACTCCTACTTTGAGCTCGGACAAACAAAATGGCGGACAAAAATTAAACGAAGATTGAAACTCTTTACCTTCATTTCAATACAATTACCTCATAACGAAGTAAAGTGCAAAGCTCAACAACAACTTCTAAACTAGAAAACGTGTAGTAGATATACACAAAGGCCGCGAGGTCAAAGACTTGAACATAAACTTGAGCTTGAATGAATGGAAATATGCCGGCGTCGATCACGACTACATTACAAAATACCAGTTGAAGAAGTAAATTTTAAAATTTTTGACCACCACGAAATAAAACGCGAAGAAGGACCCAACAAGACGTCCTAAGAACCGGCCACATCTTACTTTTTAAGACCAAAAGTGCAAGCATTCTACTTTTGTGAAAGAACTGAAACGGCGAGCTTAGAGATTAGAAAGGTCGTTCCCTAACAAAACCCGGTAAACGCTTCAGGACGCAATTCTAACCTGTACAACGTCCAGTGAAGAAGCTAAAGTCAGGCAGCAACCAGGAGAGGTTAAAAAGATGTCATTCAGAGCTAAGAAATTCCGTTTCTTGGTAGATTTTAGCTTCGTTTCTCGGTATTTTGGTCAAAGTAACTTGTACCAAGGCCAGGTTCAATTGTTTCTTGCACACAGTTTCTCAGCCACTCATAAAACATTTGGCAAGAAAGCCACATCAAAACCGCAGGGAGTTTTTCCTCTGCTTTGTGGTCAAGTTCTTCAATTCAACTGTGAGTAAAGACTGCTTTTAACTGTAAAAAGAAACTGCTCAGTTTTCATACATGACTTGGAGAGAGTGAATGATTTTTTACGCTTGAAGTTTCATCCAATAAAGTTTACGTTGATGTAGCTTGTTGCCTCCATCTGTCACGCAAAATACTGAAGCGTGACAAAGGCCACTTGCACTAAGAGGCCATGTGACATCGTTTTTATGAAAATGAAAGTTACACGATTTTGCCTCCGAAACACTATTACCGGGTCATCTCTTAAACATAATAATAGTGATTTAGTTTTTCAAACCCGCACCATTTGCTCAAAATGAGAAAGTCCGTAGCTGGTCACGTGACCAAAACTTGATTTTTTTAAAATTATGAATTATCGTTTTCTGACTCAAATTTTGGACTTAAACCTCAAGGAAAATGTTGAAAAGATGATGTGGTAACGTTTAAAGCTCATCTGAACGTAACTATCAAACATTTAACAAGATATAAGCACAAGGAAGTCATAATCATAATAAAATTAAAAACTGTATAACCACAGCAACAAACCGATGAGAGTGCCGGATCTTTAGTAGACCTGGATCAGTAGAAATTTTAGAATTGATGACAGGAATCTTGACTTACAAACATTTCTCTCGATCACTAGAGATTTTTCCGCCTGCACAGTACTTTCGTACGGCCCTATAATGCTGCCGCCTCGCCAGCTCGCGTCTTCCCTCGGCTGTCAAAGTAGCTGTGGATCCACGAGGCGATAGCCGAGTGGATCTGCAGACTACTTTGACAATGTTATGACGAAATTCGTTGTCAATAACAGGACAGACGCATTAAAAACAGACATCAATTTGTTTTTTACGATAACAAATTGTCGACTTGAGCGCTCTCGCTCGCTGACGTGTCGCATGAATTTCAAATTCATGTGTCTGTCCACATATTGACAATAAAAATTAATCAATGAGCGCGCGTGAAATTCTGCAGTTATCGTCAAAAATATAATTTAATGGAAATACTGTCCAAACCCAATTTCTCCCCATGCGTCCTCGTGCCTGTGGAGAACGTGTAAGGGTGGGGGAGGGGGGAGGCTTAAGTGTATTAGACTATCTAATTTGGTCGTTTTTACTGTTTACAGGGTTTACTTCCTTACGTCGGAAATCAGGTGAGTGATATTGAGACAGTATTTAACGATTCATGCTATAAACTTTTGTTCTTAGACCATTGTAGCTTGATTAAGCGCTTTTGAATATAGTATTACCTCTATATAAATGATTAAAATATAGATAGGACCCTGCGCGCGCTCTGATTGGTCAAAAACCTACGTTTTATCAGAGTTTAAAATATAGATAGGACCTGCGCGCGCTCTGATTGGTCAAAAACCTATTTTTTTTCAGAGTATAAAACATAGAAAAAGCGTGTTTTATTGTTTTGCGCGCGTAAAATCTATATTTTAAAGCAAATGAAGAAGCCTAAGCCGTGTATTACACTGTGATAAAACACTCCGGTCATTTGAAAACACTCGAGAAGTGTAGAAAACACTCGCCTGCGGCGAAAGAG
Organism: Platygyra sinensis; assembly: GCA_019787425.1. Lineage (NCBI taxonomy): Eukaryota > Metazoa > Cnidaria > Anthozoa > Scleractinia > Merulinidae > Platygyra > Platygyra sinensis. The sequence continues at coordinate 62,884 of JAHPZR010044246.1, forward strand.
AAACAGCTACACGGGCAATTCTTAGAGGGTTTTGAAGGAGTAGCAAGTGAAAAGAGCTTGGAATGGCTCAAGAAGTGTCACCTGAAGAAAAGCACCGAGGGACTAATTATGGCTGCGTAGAGCCAGTCACTTAGAACAAATGCTATCAAGACGAAGATAGATAAAACTAAGAACGACCCCAGCTGTAGACCATGCAAAAAAAAAAAGCGATGAGACCGTAAATCATTTGCTTAGTGAGTGCCCGAAATTAGCTCAGACAGAGTACAAGCGCCGACATGATAATGTGGCCAAAGGGATCCATTGGGACCTATGCAAGCATTGCGGAGTTGAATGTGGTGATAAGTGGTATGAGCACGTCCCAGAACCGGTGGTGGAAAGCTCAGACTTTCAAGATATTGTGGGATTTTACTATTCAGATGGATAAGAAATTAACGCACAATAAACCAGACATTGTAGTTGTCGAGAAGACCAGCAGGACATGCCATATCATTGACGTAGCATGCCCCGGTGACTGCAGAATCAGACTGTAGGAGGAGGAAAAGGTCAACAAATATCGTGATCTAGCTTTTGAAGTCAAAACACTCTATGAATACATGCTGTCCAATTTGTAAATAATTGGATGAAAAAAAATTCAGGGGACAGCCAAAATTCGACAAGGCCGAAGGCAAAGTCCAATTTGGCTGTCAGAGAAATTTTTGGAATCAATTATTTCCAAATTGGACGAGCATGTAATCCTCTTACTGATTAATTGTATAGCTAGTCAGTTATTAGGCATTGCTCAGTCAAGCTATTATCCTTAAAGGAGAAGTTCACTCAAAATTAGGCACGTTTTTCCTTTTCGCCAACGGAAAGCTAATTCGATGATCGATCACTCACCAAAATTTCAGCTTCCAAAGCGCTTTCAAACCATATGAAATCCTCGTCTAAAGTTGCACGAAAATCGAAAAAACAACGCCGCCATCTTGGAGTAACTTAGCAGTCAGGCGATGTATGCGTGACGTCAAAGAGCTCAGCAAAATATGGCTGCCGTGGAGCCCTATCGCTTCGAACCAGAACGTGCTCCCGAAGAAAACCAAGCACCTGATCGAGAGGACGATACCGATGCGCCTGAAAGACTTGTCAATGTTAACTGCACGGCAAAAAAGGTGGCGTTTACCGTGTAGAAAACGCGCGGTGAATTTACGCAAAATGTGGCATTTGCTTACATTTACTGGTGTTCACCGATCGGAAAATCCAAGCTTCTCTAATTGTTTTGCTGTCGGTGAATTCGAGTATTCGTTCCATTATCCGGTATTTTCCCATTACGGTGAACGTCGGAAAACGCATGTTTTCTGGAATTTGCCGGTCTGTTAACACTTGGTAAATGTCTTGTTTGCCTGTGTTCACAGATGTTTTCCCGGTGTAAAACTTCACGCTCACGCGCGGTTTACAGTTGAAAACCGGCATTTTCCCTTGTTTTCCAGAACGGCAAATGCCGTTAAATTTCGGAAAACACACCGTTTACCAGAATTCACCGCTCGGTTACCGTAAGGAAAGCATGGTGCATTCCCGCGTTCACAGAAGTTTTCTCCTGTTTTCTTGTATTATCCGAGAAAGGTGAATTCAAGGGAATTCAAGAAAACGCATATTTTCCAGCGTTCACCGTTAGGTGAACGCACGGAAATTATTGTGTATTCCTGCGTTTTCAGACGTTTTCTTGCATTTTCTCTGACAGCAAACGCGGGTGAATTCAAGAAAACGCTTGTTTCTTGGCGTTCACTGTTCAGTTAATGGATTGAAAATTGTGCGTATTCCAACGTTTTCCTCGCGTTTTTTGCATTTCCTGGGACGGTGTATTCGGGTGTTTTCAGTGCGCATCGGCCGGCATTGCTCGCTCACTCTCACCCCGTGTTCGAGATTCGTTTGATCTTTCTACAGTCCCACGACCTGCTGGCTACCAATATTCAGGCGACTTAAGCTCATTCCCTTTCCCAGTCAAAACAGCAAAAACAAAAGGCATTGCTAATTTTAATTATTATACATCAGACTTACTATGAAAAATCTGATTGGTCGAGAGCATTCAATCAAATTCACAATAGCTTGTGAACTTGACATGATAAATGCAATATCTGCTGCGGGTATTGCATTTATCATGTCAAGTTCAACGTCTGCCTGGTCACTAAGCCCCTCAGAAACAAAATGGCTGAACGCTTCGCTTCTGTTTCTCAGGATGAATTATGTGAAAAATGTATAATAAAACAATTATTGAATTCGGTTTTCACATGATATCATGAATTATCAAAACCTCGTGTCTGTGTTATCTGCCTCAGCCTTCGGCTTCGGCAAATAACACAGACCTCGGTTTTGATAATTCATGATATCATCATGCTCAACCTCATTCAATAATTGCTAAATATATGATTTATTTAAAATTCTGTAGCGCTGTTTACTATCTACAGATGTACAATTATTCACATAAAATATGAGCCTAATTTTAACTATATTTTCCTACCCTAACAAACCAGTTGTAACACATATAGTTTAGCAAGAAAGTTCTTTCACTTGATTCTTAAAGGGAATATTATTTATTAAAAATATCGATTTGACAGGCGCAAAATCACCCTCCCAAGAAGAACATTAAGCCTATCTTACTTTGAAAACAGTGTATTATTTTGTCCAGGTAATACCACACGCAATGTATTGCTATTAAAAATAAGATTCTGATAAATGATCTGGATGGTGGTCACAAAAGCTACATGAAAATAAAACAAGCTTAGCTTTTAGAACAAAAATTAAAATTTGAATTACAGTAAAGCTATTCAAAATAAATCATTTGATAATGCAGAATAAAAAAGAGTATCTACTATCAGT
>JAHPZR010044247.1:0-13600 GCA_019787425.1 Platygyra sinensis
TTTTCTGACAAATTAAGAAAAAAATGCAACTCTCTCGTGCATCTAGATTTCAAACACTCAGAAACATTACATAACCAAAGCAATGACAAAGTTTACCTTCAAAATTTTAAGAGTGGCTTGCAAGTTCCGTGTTGCAAGTCCTAACTTTTTAGCAAGACCAAATGAAGAAAGACGAGCTTAATGCAAGGAAAATGGTGGACATTTCTGCAAAGGCATTTCAAAGTCGATAATAACTACCACTGACTGCTTTCCCAGGTCGTCACCGTGCAATAAGATCTTTTCAATTATTGCCGACCCTGCTTTTTTGTGAAGCAAATATAGTATTAGAATATTGCTTAATTTGTAGCTTTCGCAAAAGACCCCAGGAAGACAGGTGAAATTGCCGACGTAAACTTCAAAAAAATAATTTCCAATGAGTAGGTGAAGAAATAGCCCTTTTCGCCATAGTTAATAGATAGGAATGGTTATGGAACTCCACAAAGTTCCTTTTCGTGTGCTTCTGTTCTCTTTTTGACTTTGACCGTGCACAAAACACAATAGTTATTTACTCTGTATAGAAGACCTAACCAATAGAAACGTGTTGGTTACGAAATAGGCCATTTCCGAATTACCTCAGGCCTCGTTTTCGAAGCGAGTCTTGGTGCTCATCTTTTCATATGCAAAATCAGTTTTCATTCACACACAAATTAAACTCATTTTCATGTGAATGAAAACTGATTTTGCATATGAAAAGATGAGCACCAAGACTCGCTTCGAAAACGAGGCCTGAGGTAATTCGGAAATGGCCTATTCATGCATAGTGCATGAGGGCAAAACAAAAGATTGTGCTCTGTCGTGGACCTTCCAACATAAATCTTGGCATCTTTGTTTGCTCCTTTGATATTTTCCAGGCTTCATAACCAGACCCCTCTATTAACTATGTTTTCACCATGAACTTTGCCTATTTGCAGTACAATAAAATCTAGCATGCGTGCGAGGCAATCTCGTGCTATTTTGTAGTTTTAGCGCGAAATTGTCTCTCGGCTGCGGACTGATAGGCCATCTGGCTCATATTCAGACTTTACGTACCATCAAACGGGTGAGGTTAATTCTGAAAATAAATGTATTTTACTGATAACTGACGGCTCAACAAACTGAGCAGAGGTCATCTTCAAAGTTTTGAGATTCAAATGTGACCACCTGTCCTCAGCGACCAGTTTTCCAAAATACCAAAAGTTTTCAAGTCACATCACTATATTTGGATTCTTTTAATCGGCCACTTCTTGTAAAGCACCACGATCACTTTTAGAGATAATAGAGCACAAATTGGATAACAAAGTGTTATGACTTCGCATTCCTGGATAGTACAAGCGACGAAAACTTCTAAATGCGAAGGATCGGATATCATTTTACGTGAATAAAACATTTAAAACACCGTAATTATTATTATTATTATTATTATTATTATTATTATTATTATTATTATTATTATTATTATTATTATTATTATTATTATTATTATTTTACACAGGGCCTATGGGGGCTTTTCGGGGTGATCGAATTCGATGTACAGTCATGTTTGAGGACGTAAAAGAAAAAGAAGATGGAAAGAAACAAGTTCCAATTTGCTTTACTTTGAACGGCAAGAGGATTGTTATTGAAAGTACAGAAGAATACGAAGAAACAGATCGTGTTTTCATGGACTATGATCATGATAAACCATTATACCCTTACATTGCCATGACTGACGGCTGTAGTGTGTTAGCCAAGGTAAGCATATCTGAGAAGTAAATGTAACAAAGCGCACTTAGTGCTTTACCTCTACTTAAAAAACAGAGACAATTTTTTAGTTTTATCCACTATTGGTAAAATTCTGATACAAATGCAAGTTTCAGATAAGAGTTCAATTAGAGCTATATTGCAAAAGCATGCATTTTAATACTGTGCCGAGAAATGATTGAAAATAATTATTTGAAGGAAATTAAATTAGGGTTCTGCTAAAACAACTACATTATTATTCGACCTCGTCAACTATTTTCGCATAGAAATCTCAAGATCATAATATAATTGTTAATTAGCAGAATCAAATATACTAATGAGAACACTCGAAAAGCGTGTACATGAAAATCGCTCTCCTAATGCCTCATAATTTACAAGCTTTTCTCGCGTCTTTCCAACATCTTAAGTGGTTTGTTGCTCCGGTAAACCCACTATAGAAAAAAAGGTCTGTTTAACAATTATTCCTCGAGTCCGAATGGGCTCTGAGTCAATAGCCCATGAGGCCGAAGGCCGAATGGGCTGTTGACTCAGAGGCCATGAGGGCGAGAGGACTAATTGTTTTAGTTAAATCCAACTAGTTGGTCAAAAAACTATCCAGAAAAAAGCATCTTTCGCTAGTTAAAGCGATTCAGCCGCCATTGTTTTGGCTTTCAAAGCCGGCGGTTTTTGCTACTAGTGGGCTATAACAAATAGCCTACTAGTAGCTCAACCAATCAGAACCCAGCATTGCTAATAGACCACTAGTTGGATTTTACTAAAGCTTTATTAGTAGTCACTCACCTGTGTTTTATTAATGATCCTCGAATCTGATTGGTTCTCTAATTGGCTTCTATTCACTGATTGATAGACATCGTGCGCGCGAACAATTTATGGAAACTGGTACATTTTCCACTTATAAGCGCATGGAAACCTTAACAAAACTCATAAAAACGCACAGAGGTTCTTAAATCTTTAAACCCAACATACCGAATGCCGTTAAAACAGGAATGAATATTAACCAGGAATAAAGTATGGCCATCCTTGTGACTAATGGGATGTGTTAGTTTCACAAAATATTGTGGTAAAATTTACAGCCACCATCAATTTCTCTACGGGAGATAAAATTATTTGCTGTCGACTTGGTAATGATTGACTTAGCCTTCAGCTTAATTAACTGTGTAGACTGCAACTGGCCTACCTCGTGGGAAAACTATCTAAAAATAGACTGGTCTGTAAAAATGTCGTTGCCTTGACTTATTATGGGAGTTGCAGGTTCCTAGTTATGGGCTCCTGGTATCCAAGAAGAAATGCTTAAAAAACTTTTCATCAATTTTTAGACGGTACTTGGGATTATGAAAATGTAATCCTCTTTGCTAATTTTCATTTCAGATGTGTCCCAGAGAAAATGGAGAACACGGGATTTCCAACAATGAAGACCTTACCACTGTTACCAGAAAAGTTACAAAAATCGAGGAAAGCTTGGTATGTGTTCTTAACAAGGTCATATACCGATATTTCGAACACAACTAAGTTATTTTAGAGGGCGAATGAGTCACCAAAATCAAATGACTTCGTTATTTGCCAGCTCTCTCAAAAAATCCTGTGCGGTTTTATTTTAAGAGAATGTCCATGAGAAAACCAAGTAACACAAGCAAAGAACCGTGGAGACCAGAGAAAATTTCTGGAATGTTTATTGTTTTGCGACCAATCAGATGCGAGATGAAACTGCAAAAGATAACAGAAAAACCGCAGCAGGGATCAGTCACGACTTGATACAAAACAACGAGCTGGCCATTTCGTCTGCGAGAATTCTTCCATTTTCCCTTTGTAGCTCTCTGAAAAAGCTATTTTTTTACCCCAAACCAACACCATTCACTTGATTCCATCTGTTCAAAAACCACCGAATTGACGTAAAAGTGAGTGCAAAATTGTGAACGGTACAGGTCTGCGTCACGGGTAAAAGTTTCTCAGCTACAAAAATATACTGATCGAAAACCACCAATCACAGCCAACTAGCATGACCTTTTGAACTGCACATGAACAAACACAGAAGAACATTGCTTGTGATTGGCTTATTTTTCTCGCTCTCAGATTGACTGATCCTGTTTTCTTGATTTAACATCGCTCATCGCTTTTCCGTTAAAATGTCATTCATATCTATTCTACTAAAGCCGAAATCGAGGACGAAATCCAGTTTGAAAACGGTAAAATTTGAAGATTTCTCGTAAAAGAAAAAGCCAGCTCGTTGTTTCGCGTCAAGTCGTGACTAATCAATGCTGGGGTTTGGCGGTTATCTTTTGCAATTTCATCTCACATCTGATTGGTCGTGAAACAATAAACATTCCAAAAGTTTTCTCTGGGGTTCACGGTTTTACAGGAAAGACTGTAAAATAAATGGCACCAACAAGATTGTACATATCAATTCTTTTATGTTTAACTTTGTCAGGGGAGTAAATTTTTGCGAAAACCTTTTTTTCGGATAATGGATCTTTTGCCATAATCATTCGCTCATAAACTGTGACTTGAGTATTTTCACCCCTTCCTGCTTCTGCCACGGAAACTTTCTTAATTCCCCTTACGAAAAAACCCATACCAGGTCAAGTTTCCGGTTTGTCTCCTCCAAGCTCTCGTCGATTTTTGTAACCTTTCTGGTGAGATCTTCATTCTTGGAAATCTCGTGTTCTGCATTTTCTCTCATACACATCTAAAACGAAAATCAAAGAGCACATTGTATCATTTGAAATGTTATTGGGAGTCGAGAACTTCATTAACATAAGTGTTATGAATGTTATCACTGTCTTGTACACACTTTCTTTGTTACCAATGTAATTTAAATATACATACGCTGTGAATCTAACAGCAGAGATATAAATGACGTCACCTATCGTTATTAGTATAAGTAAACATACGGATTTGAGTTCAATTTGGAATTAATTTGCACGCGCGAGTTTTTCAAAACGATGAAATTGCACGAGCTGCTGCACTGTTCCCACTTGGCCTGCTGTGTTTTCATGAAATGGTTGTTTAATCACTAAAGGAAGGTATGTTGTGTACAAATATACATCAAGATAGATCCACCACTTTACGGCGATTCGCAGCAACACACCTACATGTATAAGGCACTGCAGTAGTTTTGCAATGCAATGCTGTGAGAAAAAGATCCCATGATCAGGAAGTAAACTTAGGCCCCGTCCACACTAATCCGTTTTCAAACGAAAACGAAGCTGTTTTGCTCCGGATACGGCTATCGAGAGTGGAGCGATTTGAAAACGATGCTTGGACGGAGAAAACGGTGCTATCTGGAAACGGTGACGTCATCAAAAATAGACATGACCGGGCACCAGACCACTCGACCGTGAGTATCAAGAATGGCGCTAATTTCGCTTGCCGATATATTGAAATGCGCATGCGTCGAGTTCATTTGAGCATGCGCACTGAGGTATAAAAGCGTTTTCAAAACGGATACGGCGTTGTAGTGTGGACGGGCAAAAACGATACGAAAAGTGTGGACGCAAATCTTTTTGAAAACGAAGCAAAACAGCTCCGTTTTCGTTTGAAAACGGATTAGTGTGGACGGGGCCTTAGAGCAAGCAATTCTGATTGACTAACAACTTGGTGTTTATTTTTTCGTAAAGGGGAATTAAGAAAGTTTCCGTGGCAGAAGCAGGAAGGGGTGAAAATACTCAAGTCACAGTTTATGAGCGAATGATTATGGCAAAAGATCCATTATCCGAAAAAAAGGTTTTCGCAAAAATTTACTCCCCTGACAAAGTTAAACATAAAAGAATTGATATGTACAATCTTGTTGGTGCCATTTATTTTACAGTCTTTCCTGTAAAACCGTGAACCCCAGAGAAAACTTTTGGAATGTTTATTGTTTCACGACCAATCAGATGTGAGATGAAATTGCAAAAGATAACCGCCAAACCCCAGCATTGATTAGTCACGACTTGACGCGAAACAACGAGCTGGCTTTTTCTTTTACGAGAAATCTTCAAATTTTACCGTTTTCAAACTGGATTTCGTCCTCGATTTCGGCTTTAGTAGAATAGATATGAATGACATTTTAACGGAAAAGCGATGAGCGATGTTAAATCAAGAAAACAGGATCAGTCAATCTGAGAGCGAGAAAAATAAGCCAATCACAAGCAATGTTCTTCTGTGTTTGTTCATGTGCAGTTCAAAAGGTCATGCTAGTTGGCTGTGATTGGTGGTTTTCGATCAGTATATTTTTGTAGCTGAGAAACTTTTACCCGTGACGCAGACCTGTACCGTTCACAATTTTGCACTCACTTTTACGTCAATTCGGTGGTTTTTGAACAGATGGAATCAAGTGAATGGTGTTGGTTTGGGGTAAAAAAATAGCTTTTTCAGAGAGCTACAAAGGGAAAATGGAAGAATTCTCGCAGACGAAATGGCCAGCTCGTTGTTTTGTATCAAGTCGTGACTGATCCCTGCTGCGGTTTTTCTGTTATCTTTTGCAGTTTCATCTCGCATCTGATTGGTCGCAAAACAATAAACATTCCAGAAATTTTCTCTGGTCTCCACGGTTCTTTGCTTGTGTTACTTGGTTTTCTCATGGACATTCTCTTAAAATAAAACCGCACAGGATTTTTTGAGAGAGCTGGCAAATAACGAAGTCATTTGATTTTGGTGACTCATTCGCCCTCTAAAATAACTTAGTTGTGTTCGAAATATCGGTATATGACCTTGTTAAGAACACATACCAAGCTTTCCTCGATTTTTGTAACTTTTCTGGTAACAGTGGTAAGGTCTTCATTGTTGGAAATCCCGTGTTCTCCATTTTCTCTGGGACACATCTGAAATGAAAATTAGCAAAGAGGATTACATTTTCATAATCCCAAGTACCGTCTAAAAATTGATGAAAAGTTTTTTAAGCATTTCTTCTTGGATACCAGGAGCCCATAACTAGGAACCTGCAACTCCCATAATAAGTCAAGGCAACGACATTTTTACAGACCAGTCTATTTTTAGATAGTTTTCCCACGAGGTAGGCCAGTTGCAGTCTACACAGTTAATTAAGCTGAAGGCTAAGTCAATCATTACCAAGTCGACAGCAAATAATTTTATCTCCCGTAGAGAAATTGATGGTGGCTGTAAATTTTACCACAATATTTTGTGAAACTAACACATCCCATTAGTCACAAGGATGGCCATACTTTATTCCTGGTTAATATTCATTCCTGTTTTAACGGCATTCGGTATGTTGGGTTTAAAGATTTAAGAACCTCTGTGCGTTTTTATGAGTTTTGTTAAGGTTTCCATGCGCTTATAAGTGGAAAATGTACCAGTTTCCATAAATTGTTCGCGCGCACGATGTCTATCAATCAGTGAATAGAAGCCAATTAGAGAACCAATCAGATTCGAGGATCATTAATAAAACACAGGTGAGTGACTACTAATAAAGCTTTAGTAAAATCCAACTAGTGGTCTATTAGCAATGCTGGGTTCTGATTGGTTGAGCTACTAGTAGGCTATTTGTTATAGCCCACTAGTAGCAAAAACCGCCGGCTTTGAAAGCCAAAACAATGGCGGCTGAATCGCTTTAACTAGCGAAAGATGCTTTTTTCTGGATAGTTTTTTGACCAACTAGTTGGATTTAACTAAAACAATTAGTCCTCTCGCCCTCATGGCCTCTGAGTCAACAGCCCATTCGGCCTTCGGCCTCATGGGCTATTGACTCAGAGCCCATTCGGACTCGAGGAATAATTGTTAAACAGACCTTTTTTTCTATAGTGGGTTTACCGGAGCAACAAACCACTTAAGATGTTGGAAAGACGCGAGAAAAGCTTGTAAATTATGAGGCATTAGGAGAGCGATTTTCATGTACACGCTTTTCGAGTGTTCTCATTAGTATATTTGATTCTGCTAATTAACAATTATATTATGATCTTGAGATTTCTATGCGAAAATAGTTGACGAGGTCGAATAATAATGTAGTTGTTTTAGCAGAACCCTAATTTAATTTCCTTCAAATAATTATTTTCAATCATTTCTCGGCACAGTATTAAAATGCATGCTTTTGCAATATAGCTCTAATTGAACTCTTATCTGAAACTTGCATTTGTATCAGAATTTTACCAATAGTGGATAAAACTAAAAAATTGTCTCTGTTTTTTAAGTAGAGGTAAAGCACTAAGTGCGCTTTGTTACATTTACTTCTCAGATATGCTTACCTTGGCTAACACACTACAGCCGTCAGTCATGGCAATGTAAGGGTATAATGGTTTATCATGATCATAGTCCATGAAAACACGATCTGTTTCTTCGTATTCTTCTGTACTTTCAATAACAATCCTCTTGCCGTTCAAAGTAAAGCAAATTGGAACTTGTTTCTTTCCATCTTCTTTTTCTTTTACGTCCTCAAACATGACTGTACATCGAATTCGATCACCCCGAAAAGCCCCCATAGGCCCTGTGTAAAATAATAATAATAATAATAATAATAATAATAATAATAATAATAATAATAATAATAATAATAATAATAATAATAATAATAATAATTACGGTGTTTTAAATGTTTTATTCACGTAAAATGATATCCGATCCTTCGCATTTAGAAGTTTTCGTCGCTTGTACTATCCAGGAATGCGAAGTCATAACACTTTGTTATCCAATTTGTGCTCTATTATCTCTAAAAGTGATCGTGGTGCTTTACAAGAAGTGGCCGATTAAAAGAATCCAAATATAGTGATGTGACTTGAAAACTTTTGGTATTTTGGAAAACTGGTCGCTGAGGACAGGTGGTCACATTTGAATCTCAAAACTTTGAAGATGACCTCTGCTCAGTTTGTTGAGCCGTCAGTTATCAGTAAAATACATTTATTTTCAGAATTAACCTCACCCGTTTGATGGTACGTAAAGTCTGAATATGAGCCAGATGGCCTATCAGTCCGCAGCCGAGAGACAATTTCGCGCTAAAACTACAAAATAGCACGAGATTGCCTCGCACGCATGCTAGATTTTATTGTACTGCAAATAGGCAAAGTTCATGGTGAAAACATAGTTAATAGAGGGGTCTGGTTATGAAGCCTGGAAAATATCAAAGGAGCAAACAAAGATGCCAAGATTTATGTTGGAAGGTCCACGACAGAGCACAATCTTTTGTTTTGCCCTCATGCACTATGCATGAATAGGCCATTTCCGAATTACCTCAGGCCTCGTTTTCGAAGCGAGTCTTGGTGCTCATCTTTTCATATGCAAAATCAGTTTTCATTCACATGAAAATGAGTTTAATTTGTGTGTGAATGAAAACTGATTTTGCATATGAAAAGATGAGCACCAAGACTCGCTTCGAAAACGAGGCCTGAGGTAATTCGGAAATGGCCTATTTCGTAACCAACACGTTTCTATTGGTTAGGTCTTCTATACAGAGTAAATAACTATTGTGTTTTGTGCACGGTCAAAGTCAAAAAGAGAACAGAAGCACACGAAAAGGAACTTTGTGGAGTTCCATAACCATTCCTATCTATTAACTATGGCGAAAAGGGCTATTTCTTCACCTACTCATTGGAAATTATTTTTTTGAAGTTTACGTCGGCAATTTCACCTGTCTTCCTGGGGTCTTTTGCGAAAGCTACAAATTAAGCAATATTCTAATACTATATTTGCTTCACAAAAAAGCAGGGTCGGCAATAATTGAAAAGATCTTATTGCACGGTGACGACCTGGGAAAGCAGTCAGTGGTAGTTATTATCGACTTTGAAATGCCTTTGCAGAAATGTCCACCATTTTCCTTGCATTAAGCTCGTCTTTCTTCATTTGGTCTTGCTAAAAAGTTAGGACTTGCAACACGGAACTTGCAAGCCACTCTTAAAATTTTGAAGGTAAACTTTGTCATTGCTTTGGTTATGTAATGTTTCTGAGTGTTTGAAATCTAGATGCACGAGAGAGTTGCATTTTTTTCTTAATTTGTCAGAAAAATTGAGACATGTTTAACCTCATACCGAAGTTTGTAGCTTTCTTCTTTGTTGCAGGTATAGCATTTTCCATTAGTTCCTCTCTCTCTTTAGTAGAAAGCTCTCAAAATCTATTTTTTCCCTGAACTGTGTGCACGGGATTTCGTTTCTCGCACAAATTGTTCAGCTTGGCGTCATATAGCCCAATCAGTTTCCATATATATGGTCGTGCGGTATGAGTTGGTAACCAAGATCGAGTAAGTCAATCAGCACACTAGAAATGTAATATCAGTGGTCAAAAAGCAATAACATATAGACAGACAGTGGAACACCGCCTTACAACCAGGTGAGGCTAAATCGCGTGGGTGGGTGGGTGAGTCGTAGGTCGTAGTTTGTGTTTGTTTGAAGATAAAAGAGATATTATTAATATTAGCTCCCAAGTCAGTGCTCGGTCCAAATTTGCAATTGCCCGCTCAGGAATTAATTTCCCTGAACTCCTTTTATGAAACGTTGAACAAAGGAAAATTGTCTCCCATTAACTATAAACATTTTTCCTTCAAACAGAAGGAAAAATGTTTATGGTTAAAACAATTTCCGTAAACTTTAACAAAAGTATTCGAAAGTATATGCTTAACATTGGCGTGCGCGTTTGCCAAGGATTTTGGGATTTTTGTCTTCATGTTTGGTCGAGATTTATTGATTTCATGAAAGCTAAGGATCATCCGTCATGCATCCGCCTTGTAGCAACCGTGCGGTTGTTTGTTAGGTAGCGTGGGAATGCTCAAGTATGACTGTTTAAAAATAGCTGAGCACGTGTTTGCCAAAAGCCTTGCAGTAGCAGCCTTCGTCATGGCGGATAACCCGGTGAGTTGGACATTTGTAAACCAGAATTATTGTTGAAAGTTAATGTAGATGGGAAACCAGTTAACTGTAATCGAATTCCATCGTCAGCGCAAAACATAAATTTTTCGACACCACTCCACATGAGTACAAACTCCTTCCGAATTAAGTACCCCGATTCAAGCTATAACTGACATTTATCTGATTTATAACGAAGTAAATGATCCTTATCAGCCAAAGAAAGGATGTCCTTGTCAGTCAAATCGTTTTGTAAGGTTTTGTCTGTTTCGAGAATTTCGGCCAGTCGTTGATTAAAAAAAAAATGAAAATAAGTAACTAAATGTGAACCACTGACAGAATGCTAACATACTCTTTGGCACGATCCCTTAAGAGTCACGCAGTGCACACGCTAGAAAGAGATCGCGGACAAAACCTCTGTTGCGAGAGGGATTTGAAACAGTATAAAAATATGTATATATGGCGTGTATACATGGTAAATCTCGGACCCACGACCCACGACCCATCCTCCCACGCCGATTAGACAATCTCCTTACAACCACCCTGTTAATACGGCAAATTCGTTATTATGGCCACTTTATTCTGGCCCGAATAGAAGCTCAGTCAGTCATTTTCTTATTTTAAGAACCCCTTTAGTACGACGACGCCGTTAACCAGCTTTTTGTGGCCCTTTGGTATCCAGATTTAAAACGAGGTTTCACAGATTTACAGAAAGATTTATAGAAAGTTCTGTTTCGTCATTTTTTAATACCTTTGGTTTGCCTGCGAGACCTGTGATATTCAGCATTACAGATGTTTCCGTCAGTTTCGTATCCCACAGTTCCATCCTTCCATCCGGGCACCGTTGTTGTACTGTAACCTTCATTCACCACTCCTATTGCTACCGTAATCATTTTCCCAGTTTCCAAGATGGCGACCTGCAAAGTGTTAGAGTAGATTATAGGCTTAAAGGTTTAACAATCCTTTCAATAGCTCTTATGTTGGATGGCATCAGACTAGCAAAAATCACCACGAAGCCTCGGTTTGATAATGCAAATGTACATTTTATCATGAACCAATTCCCAAAGCAGTGACGAAGAAAAAAAAAAAATCCGATGTGAAAGCAACATGAAGGCAACAAAAGTTTGAGAAAAGGTCGCGCAAACGAGGCTTGGTGGCGAATTTTGAGTATATGACGTAATCATTACATTGGGCACGGTTCTTGGGTGCGAAAACTTGCGAACAAATCGTTGAAAAAGCAGCTTTTTGCCTGTCTGGAAAAACCTTCAAAATTTAACCGGAAGTGACCTGCTTCTTGACTTGGTCACGTGACATATTTCAAGTAAAACATCAACGTCAAGTTATCTATTAAGTGGTATTGTAGCCTGTCACCAAGTTTTTTTCTCCACATGACATAAACCGTTTCAAAGATTGACTGCTTAACCAATCAGAGAGCATTATTTATACAATTCGTTCCCAGACCTTGACTTAAAAGGGAGGGGGGGGGGGGGGGAGGGGTTGTTTTGCTTTCCCTGCCGGCTTCAGTGATTTCTTCTTTTTGTGCCCATAATAAGGGGCGGGGGGGGGGGGGGGATGGGGCTTCTTCCAGCCTCTCACCTAGGTCCGTCACTGCAGTCAAACCTCTGGTTGCGACCGCGTCTCCTTGGTGACAATTTTCTAAAATACCAGAAGCACTATATTTTGAACCTCTTATAAGCGACCACCTCTTGTAAGTGACCGCTTTTAGAATTAAAATTTTGAAACTTTCTGTTTTAGTCTCCCATAAAGGGTTTACCTCGGTGTAAAAACCTGTGAAGTTTTTCTTTTTTTTGTAGCTATCGTTAGGGTTAGGCTCTACTATGTTGACTTCTTTGTATTCTTTGTTTTACGTC
The DNA here is from genome assembly GCA_019787425.1 of Platygyra sinensis. NCBI lineage: Eukaryota > Metazoa > Cnidaria > Anthozoa > Scleractinia > Merulinidae > Platygyra > Platygyra sinensis. Next base: position 12,389 of record JAHPZR010044247.1, read on the forward strand.
ACTGGTGAGTGTCACAGGTTCTTACACCTAAGATAAGCCCCTGTAAAGGACCATATCATTCGACAGTTAGTAGAGCGCAAATTGGATAGTAAAGCGTTTCAACATTATCGCATTCCTGGGTAATACAAGAGACGGAACTTTCTCGATGGGAAGTAACGGATTTTCTTTCGAAATTGCCTTTTCACATAATATATAGATTTAGCCAAGCCTAAAAGTGGAGCTCCTCAGTCATTTTTGGTTACCAACGGCTACAACATGTACTTAAGGTAAATATCAAACGATTTTGTGGTCTCAATCTGAACTAGGATTACATCAGCAGATCGAGGTGTAAAATGGTGTGATGATGAAAATAGTTCCTAAATCTGTAGTATATAATTTTAAAAAGTAGAAAAGATTTTGTTTTCTAGCTTGATTCCCAAAGATAAAGTTAGCTATCTTCACTTTTGTATGCATATGGAGTCTCCACTTGCTGGAAGGCTTTGTACCATATCTCAAAGTATAAGCATATGACGTAGTAATAATCACTCTGGCATGAATGGGTAATACCAATGCATTGGCTTCTATATGATTGGGGATGTGCACATTGCTGTATTGCAATGTTTCAGTTTCTTGTTTAAAGCAAATTGCATTTGCTCTTGAAAGCAATTAGTCACCAAGTTCATAAAAGCTATATAAATTGACTTTGCATCTCAGGGCAAAGCCTGCCACTGTGAAAGATTGGGTACCATCCTCCTACATGTAGCATTTGATTCACTACTGGCACTCGATAAACAACTAACAGCGAAGTACCCCATATATCAATGAAACTGGAAATTCATCTGTTGGCGTGAAAAGATTATAATAAATTATAATTGATATGTCTTTAAATGAATAACACAGATGTGGCTGCACAGCATCTTGACGTGCAAATTTTAAACTTAGGAAAGTGGTCTTCTGAGTTGTCGGGTATTTCGCCTCCTTTCCTATAGCCCTCGTTAGCTTTGCTTCTTTTTTTCTCTGGCCATTGACTCGCCATAATTCACGGCATTGTTTTAGTACTGTTTCTGCTGTTTCTCCTCCTTCCCCAGCGCTGGCCAGCTCTCTTTCGCTACTTTTTTTTTTTGCCTGTTAATTCTCGCTTTCTGTTTAACTTTTTTTTTTGCTTTAGTGCAACATGGTATTAGCTGGATGGCCGCCATGTTGCGCGACGTCGTCATCATCGTCGTCGTTGGG
>JAHPZR010044248.1:0-20930 GCA_019787425.1 Platygyra sinensis
CACACACAATATGGCGGAAAAATTAGCGATACTGAGTGCATTCGGCCTTCGGCCTCCTATCAACTATCATCTCATAGAAATTAAATTTCAAGGTCATAATCTATTTGTTAATTATTGTGCAGTGCCTGGAAACGGCGACGTTCTTTTGCTTTACCGAAGTTTTGAAGAACATTTTGATGGAAATGGATCATTAATTTCCCGAGAAGACCAAAAGAAGGACCGTTCGCGCACGTTTCCTTGACTTCAGCTAACTTCATTCTGGCTGCGGGTGTAGAGAAACGCCCATGAAAATCTCTTTCATTGAGTAAGCGCCCGGGTGGTTTTTTTCTCTCGTCAACTTTCAGTATTGAACCAGCTTTGAGTTGCCTCAGTGGCAGGATTGAGCCTTCTTCTTTCAAAACTCATGGATTCATTTGATAGCTTTTTAGGAGCAGGGAGTTGATGACCTGATGGGCGCGCTTTTAGGAAAGGAAGCAGTGTCAGTTGTATATAATGGTAGATTAATCGAGGAAATACGGAGTTTATTTTCAGGAAACGTGCTGGTGCCGTGATATTTCGTGATTACAATACTGCTGCGTAATATCGTAGTGACAGCTATAACTGACGATTTTTAACAGAACATTAATGGTTTTTTATTATTATTATTACCATGATATGTATGAAAATACGAAGTGATACAAATGCATCTCACACAAGAACTTTGCAGCCATCGGAAAAGCTCACTGATTTTTCCTTTATCGCCATTATTAACTTCAAACGATCTTAAGCACCATCTTTGAAACGGCTTTTTTTTAAATTTGTCCTTAAAATTTTGTTTGTAGTTGCGACTCACTTGTGCAAACATATAAATTATTTTTTATCAACTTGTCAATTTTCCGAGTTATCAACGTTGTTTTTACTAATAATTCTCGCATTCTGTTTCGGAAACCGTTTCAACATTCACAGATATCTCTTTTTGTCAGTGAAATAACTCCGATCTTTGAAAAAAAAAACCACACAACATTTGTCCCGCGAGACTTAAGTAGCCCCCCCCTAAAGATTCCAATTTTTCAATATCCCATTTTACGTGGCAATTAAGGTGACCTTATACAATGGTTATGCACAAGCGTATAATGAACGTCAGTTAATGAGGACAAGCGATCCCATGTTCCAGCAAACATAAAAATATATTAAATCGCGCGTGGTAATTTAAAAGACGCATTATGATAGTAAGTTAATGACACAAACTTTTCCAAACATATTGCACAAGGTATTTAGTGGAACAGGAAATTGAGTCTTGCAACACTCAGACCTACTGTTGCCAGCAGAATGGTAAAAGGAATAATAAAACAATTCCACATTTTTACTACAATTCCTTCCCATTTTATTTTCGTTGCTCATAAATTGAGTAGGTTTAAAGTCAGTCGGAAAAGCAATTAAGCCAAACTGATAGTAAACGTGGGCCAGTATGACGTTAAAATGTATGCAACGAAGGACATCTGACCAAATACAACAGGAAGGTAATAAGTACGTTGTATTTTATGAGACGGCAATGAAGCTAGCGCGCCCAATGAAAATTTGACATTTTTGTAAAGCTGTTAGCATGCCGTAAGGCATTTCGTTTCGTAATCATTGTTATCATTTTAAATAAAATACTACATGAGTAAGAGTGATTAAAGACGGTTTCAATGTCCGTGGTGAAGACGAGAACTGATAGCATTGTTTGTGTTTTGTGTCAGTAATTATGCACGCTTGTTCCTTTTAGGTGATAGCTTCATTGAAATTGTTGAATTAATACAAGCAGAGTTTGTCAGTTAACTACCATTCCTGACGTAATGCTAATTTTTGTCGTTTGATGTTGGTTTTGAAATCTTAGCTCTTCGTTGAAGAGGAGAGAGAAAGGATGCTCACAAGCTAATGCGACCGGCGTAACTAAAAAAATCTAGCGTGCATCATTATCAGCCAAACTGCAAACTCCCAGTGAACAGCGTGCACAGTGAAACAGTATGAAGTATCTCGACATCATCTTGTGCTTCAATCTACTTGTTTTGATAAGACTTTTCATCGGGACGCCATCAGCAAACGGATTTTCCTTCACAGCAAAAGACAGTTATTTGGCTAGCCAAGCGATCAAAACAGTTTTCTTTGAAGACTGGTTGAGCTGCACAATCGCATGTCAGGAAGACGACAATTGCGCATCGTACAATTTCAACACGTTCACAGGTTCTTGTGATTTGAACGAGCAAGGCTTACAGGAACCATTTAGTGGACCGAACGAATTAGTGAAAATGCAAGGCATGATATTTCACCAGATAAGGGTGAGTCAAGCATGCCATAAAGCATTTCTATGCTTTATACCAGCAAAGTTTAATTCTGATTCTAAAACTAGCTTTCGTTTTAAATGCATGCACACGAAACGTTTAAGATCACCAAGTATCTTAAATCTACAGTTTTTTTTTTCAACCTTTTAATAACAATTTATTCTTCTGCCATTAATTGCCTGTTTTTCTCATCTGCCTCTATATCGATGAAATGATTTGAATAAGAACCATATAAGACCTATATAAGAATATTTTAATCCCGCTTTCATCTTTGTGTGAGCCATGACTAGTTATACAGATAAGCGAGCGGTTCAAGCTTCTATAAAACAGACCTGTTGCAAGGTTATCACAGTGACTGTTGAAAACTGCCAACAGTAACTGGCTGTGTTAGTGATGGCACATGCTAATCAGAACAGGATATACTCAACCTCTGAAAATCGCACGGTTCTCTTGAATAGCTAACGCGTCCAAATTTCTCAAATAACCAGTTTCTCCGCACGAAACAACAACTTTTTTCTTAAAAACCGTAACAGCTGGATTTGCAGTCCTTCCTTGAGTAAAAGAAATCTCTGACTTTATGTAAACAGAGCGAGATCTCGAGCGGCCGTCCACATACGTGCTGGCAAAACCAATTGCTCCTTATTTTGAACACAAAACTTAATAAAGCAACTTGATCAACGACAGCAGCTCGTCTGGAAAAATATTATTCTCCCCGGCTCTGTTTTTCTGTGCAGAAAGGAAAGGAACAAACTTGCTTGAAAACCCACTTTAGTTATGACGACTCTTCTGACAAGACAATCACAGAAAAGTGGCATGTTGCGCCAGGAGGCTTTAGGCAGCCAATTTTAAGTGTACTTTGAAGTGCCAGCCAGCGAAAAATATATGAACTGAACTGAAAACCATTTTTCTCCTCAAAATATCATGTGAATGAATTCTGAAGGCCTCTTTACTCGTGCTTTGAGCTCATGGAGCCTGTCAACAAAGCTAATACTAATTACTGGCTCAAGTAACGTTCATCCGAAAGCTTAAATTAAAATCATGCATATTATTTGATCATGATTATTTTTGTCTTTTTTTATATCGTCAAAAAAAGAAAATATAAAAAAAAGAGAAATAGTGTAGCTGAATTATTAGCTACATTAATTAAATGTAGGGTTAAAATCAGTCTGCGTTTTGTCTTAATCCTTCTTATTTTTTTTAAAAAAAAATGATGCTAAATTATTACGTTAAACGAAGAATTACAAGACGATTTCCAGCGAGGAGTATCTTACAATGTTTTACATCATTTTGCTCAGCCAAATATGTAAAATTTCAGCTTCAACGTTGCTGTACAGCGTGCGAGGGTCGAAAGACCACTATATTCAGTCCTTAGAAAGATAATTACGGGCTTAAGGTCTATTTCCCTTTTGGTGGGTTTGGTGGGGCAGCCATTCTTTCCACTTAAATCCCGCGCTTTTTTTAATTAAACTGCTAAGGCAATGGTATCCCAATCGACTATCTAACAGTCATTAATTTTCTTTGATTTTGCGGCGGGACAAGCAGACCTTAGGCTACTGATTAACCGAAGTATGTCATATTCCATCTTCATATCAGTTTTAATTCCACTTCGCTGAGGATATATTCCAGAATACTGAATAACAACCTTGTATTCTTTACCATTTCGTAAGAAAGTTCAATTTATATTTTTTCGAAGTTTTAATGATGGAAAAGTCATTTTTCATTCATAGTCGGAAGCAAGTCACGGATGACGCTCTGTGACAAACTTTTGTCTATAGATTCATTTAGGTGTCGTTCAGCCGGTGGCTTCTAAATTTTTCCCTGTCTTCCTGATTTCATCTCACGCAGCACAAACTAAATGTGCAAACTGATTTCGATAGAAAGTGTAAAATGTTCTCTGGTATCTTTGTTTAGAATCTGTTTAGGAGAAATAACCAGTCACTTCAGTGCCTTTACGAAACAAGAAATAAAATGAACAGATGGATTTGAAGTCTATTCAACCCACGTTGTAGTATGCAGACGAACTGTAATGATTTATCACCGACAAAATATTTGTCCGTAGGGAAGGAAACTTTAACAGAGACAGATTCAACTCAGTTTACTACCAAAATATCACCGCGCACAAAATTTTCTCAAATAATACATTTTTAACACTTCAAGCTAGCGAAGGTTACGTTACAAAAAACTATGTGGTGTATTTGTATTTACACGATTAAGCTGTGACTGAAGCTGCCACTTGTTTAATTTTGCATGTACTGCTCTCCGAACGCTCATTTTCCGAACGAATCGGAAAGCGTCATTTACATCTGCCTGTATCTGGCGTAAAGTATACACTAAGTTGTTCTGAATGTCTCTTGAGAGGAAGTTGAAATTAGAGTATAATTCGAATGATCGTTGTATATGCAATCACATGTTAATATAGAACAAGACATTTAGCATTTTGCCCGTGAGAGTTTTACCTTGATTCGAAATTATTTCATCGAGAAAATGTTAATATTCCGTCGACTAATCCGGCTATATTTCTGAAGCAAAATATAGAAACTATCATTAGGTGCTTTGCAAAGATCTGTTAAGAGCTTTTTCTTGGATGCAGCACTCGTGAAGTGCCAGTTTTCTCATATCGGTGTCAAGTACTATTCAGTTTTCTGTATTGTACACATAAAGTTCCACCTGCATTCCAAATTCAACTTTATGAAATGATCGATTGTCATTTCACTTAGCTTGATTTTTTGGCTTCCTCAAATACTTAATTACTGGAATTAATTAGAGCCACTCTTCTTTCTCTCTGGGAAATTTCGATTTATTTTGGTTCTGTCAATTCGACTGCAGAAGAAAACAACGCTTCATCACTCATTCAAACTCTAACCTAAAGTGAATTCCCAAGCAAAAATGTCACTTAAAAACTTGAACTCGGGGTACTGCAATTGCAGGAAAATTTTTAGCTAATATTATTTCCAAAGCACTTTGTAGATGGGGTATTATCCCGCAGAGCGCTTGAAAGCATGTCAAGACACGGTACAGCCGGACAACAGCCAAGTGAGTCGCGCCAGCTCAAGCTCAGCCGTGTTACTGATGACAAGTTACTTGACGAGTTATACGGAATGGAATTATACGTCGTTTTCTGAAGGTTGAGCTGAAGGTTGCATCAGAGAGCAAAAACTTGTTCTCACACGAAATAAGTTAAATGTAAACAAAGTTGAATAAAAATAAAACGCATCATTTAAAACAGCAAGACCGAAAAACACTCGAATTCTCCACCACGTTCCTGATTAATGTTACTCCTTCAACATTTTTGCCACAAATGAATTAAATCTAAACTGTGGAATTGTATACAAATTCTTACTTCGATGGAACTGTTGCTCACATACTTACAAATTGTAACAATGTTTTTTTTTCAGTGATGTCGTTAATTGCTTTTGTCGCTGATTAATTAACAGTCTATTTAGGGATCCCGATCTGAGCTCGAGGTTGTTCAATTTGTTCAATGACTCATCGCAGTGCTGATAATGTTCTTGCACTTAATGCCAACAGAGGTCTATTATAAAATGAATAATTGGATTTCTCATGCAACTTTTCACTTTTTTGTCAGCCAGCAACAAAGCTTCTTCTTCCAAGAGAAGTCCAGTCATCAAGCCAGTGCGACTGCAGTTGCACCGCAGAGAGTGCCTGTAGACCCGGGCAAGGTAGACAGATTAAATAATTGAATGACAAATTTTTCCCGCAGGGCAACCAACATCAAATTGACAAACAACTTGCCAGAACCCTGAAATTCACATCACATTAGCATCATCTAGCCCACATCATCTACTTGGCATTTCCTTTTCTTTCCCCTCTCCACTCCAGGTTCTTATGAGAGACTTCCTTTGTCCTGTAAAGAGATCTGGGAGAATTTCAGGTAGGTAACTGTCATGTTAACGTTACACACTGACTACATAAAATAACAACGGTTTTATTACACAAGTCCGAGTGTACATTTTCTTTTCGGTTCTCCGTGACCACGAGGTCTTACTCTGTGAATGTAAAAACACTGTCCAATTGCTCATGCGCGGTGTCCTAAATTTAGAACAGAAACTGACGCTATGACAGGCAACAAGATATAACTATATTTCTTCTTGTATAAAATGTTTCCACTGCTTTTGCTTTGTTTACTAAAGCAATATACAGAAAACCTCACCGCAAATTTACAAAACTCAAATCAAAATTCTAGCTTACCCCGGGTTAGCTTAATCGGACTTTGAACGACCCTGCACAGGGTCTCCAATTTTACGCTTGTCTAAATATGTATATTATTGTACGTGTAAAAACGCTCGTGCAACTGATCATATATATGTATTCCAGTCACAAAGTGATTCAGCGATACCACGTAATTTAATTAATCTTATTTTCATTATTAAAATTCAAGAATCCGTGTCGATGGATCCTTCTACATTCGGGCCAAGTCACCCTCCCAGTACGCACATGTATTTTGTCACATGACTCCAATTCCCGGATGTGGCGATGGCGGATGGACATTGGTCATGAAGATCGATGGAAACAAGGTAATTTAATAATTACTGTAGTTTCGGCATTTAGTTTCTAACGGCAGTGTACAAAATGTAAGTTTTCTCAATTCTGCGCCTTAATGATAGAATACTGCTATTTCTACTAATTTTTTTGCAGCTGTTGCATGAACAGTTGCGAGCAGTCTAACACAAACAAACAAACTAACAAAATATTGTTTTAAGTTTCACAAGTTTCAAGCCAGAAATCAGTTGTTTAAAAGAGGACCAATACAAGCCATGCTGAGTTGTTTTCCTTAACGCCTGACTGCATAAGATGGCACCAAACGGTATAGGCGCACGGGCACTTCCGTCTTGGGAGGGCGGTGACTTTCTTGCCCGAAAAATTTAAGCGATGCCCGAATGCTCCAGAATGCGAGATACAAACGAACTCAATTTACATGAAAAACAATGAATGAAACTTCCATAATTCCAACAATAGTTATATATACAGTCTAAAAAGTACATAATCAATCAATGAGGTAAATAAATTATCAACAGTCTCAATCTAATTAAATCAGTACCTAAGTAAAAAATATAAATGAGAGACTATAAACTGCAAGGGACGCATACGATAAACGCTGCCAACGTAGGATCTACAAGAGATCTGATCAGCCAAAAAAATATGTGTATATAAAGGCAATAAACTGCAAGGCTGATACTACGTGAAAAACGTTTCGAGACACCAACATGACCAGAACCGATAAAGCAGGATCGCAACTGTGGACAGCTGTTTCGCTCTTGTTGGAGCTCGTCAGCACAGTGTAGCGAAGGTATGTAACGCCAGCCAAGAGCCAACGCACATAAGTGCAAAATGACCCGTTCACCATATCAAGTTCCGTACTTTGAACTCACCTGCGCCCCGGAACACGCTTTGCCACATCACGTGCTCCGGAGCGCAAGAAGACCAAAGTGTCACTATTGGTGTCTCGAAAAGCAAAAAATAAATGTGGCTAGAAAAAGCCAGCCTAAACATTCAAACTCATGGCCAATACCATGCTTAAAAAAACGCAGCGTATCGGATCTGAACGTTGCGATCCTGCTTTATCGGTTCTGGTCATGTTGGTGTCTCGAAACGTTTTTCACGTAGTATCAGCCTTGCAGTTTAATGCCTAAAAAATATAACTAAAAAGGAACTTTATTTACGAGTTTTGCAAGCCAACAGCAATATTTTGTAACGTTTTCTCTAAAGTGTCGTTGCCCAAATCATTAGCGTCTTGCCCGAAAAATCACATGATATCCGTAGCTGGAGAGGGGGGGGGGGGGGCTGCAACCCCCCCTTGGCCTCCCCAGCTCGTACACTTATGCCAAACCGTAAACAAGCTCAAACGTTATTAAGGTGGCTGAACACAGTTTTTGATACTTTGTTTCATTTACATTTTTCTCTAAAACCCTTGATCCTTTGGTCACCAAAAATGGCTGCAAGCAAGTTAACAACACAAACTTCAACTTTTTGATAATTAAGCTGACGTATGTACCGTTGCCATGGCAACATGATCAAATATAAACAGGTGTTTAAAATCGGTTTTGTTTATTTGCAGAAAAGCTAGTCATTAGATTTTCTTTATAATTTGCATGCAACAAGCTTGTAACGATACTCGCAAGTTAGTGCTATTTTAATAATAATTTAACAAACAGATCTTTAATTATCCCTCTTTGAAGGTTCACTGGCATATCTTGAATTTCCTTTGTTAAAGTTCAATTTATTTTCAATCCTCCAGTTACTTATTTCCTAAAGTATTTTCGTGCCAAATTTCGTGAAATTCTAATGAGCGGTTCTCGAGAAATAAGCGCCTCCGAGAAGTCAATTTTTCACTCAATCGCACTTTTTTCGACTTACTACGCATGCGCTGCATTTAACTGAGTTCTTTAAGCAACAAAGAAATAGCAGAGCTGAGTTCTTTGCATCGTTACCTTTCTAACATCAGGGCTCGAAATAATTTCCGGAGAGTCTCCGGACACGATGACCGGCCAAATTCATTTTATCTCGGTCACACACCGTTTCTGGCCGGTCAAATTATATAAAATAAATAACTCTTAAAACAGGGGCCCATGAACCAAAACTGTCGTTATATATTTCCAAAAAAGTTGTTGCTTAGAGTTTATAGTACTTTAAAGCACTCATTGTCAACAACAAAAGTAATTTACAGCAGCAAAACGAAAATAAGCTTATGTGTATTAATAGGTACATTCTGGTGTGTGTGTGAGATCTTGATCCTAAAACTCCGCCAGTAATCCATGTTACTCCTCATTACAAGAGAAGAAAAATTTGACATGTATTCATCGAGAAAAGCTTAGTAACCAGGCATTTTAACTCGGGTGTGCCGGAACGGGAAGACATATGAAGTGTTCAAGAAATATGGTAAAATTGGAAAGTCTGGAATCGAAAGAGAACTAACTGGAAAAAAATATATGAACCATAACCAGTCTATTTAATCCCTTTTTTGCCGTCGGTACAATCAAAATGAACCATAAAAATAATAATCAATCTATCTAATCACTTTGTATTTTGACAATAATTGCTGCGAAGCAATAGCGAAGCAGTAGCACTATTTGTAACTGTCCTGTGGGGCCTGAGCCTCAGCTTTGCGAATCAATGTTAATGACAAAATTAAAAATGTTGCGAATTTTTTCCGCTCAAGCTCATATAGCTCTGTTATTAATGCATTTGAGTCTTCGCTTATGTCCGCTTCTTCGTTTCCACTGTTTTCCTCATCCTCTGCTGAACTCTCTTCAGTTGAAGAGTTGTCGATTAAAGCCTTCGACTTTTTTGCAGCACCTTGCCTTTTGTACTTCTTCCGTGTTTTCTGATTTGGTCGGCGGTGAGCAGTTGATAGCCATGATTCGATGGCTGGAGTAGGATCGTAATCTTGAAGCTCTGGGCCCTCTGCCCGAATTGTGACGAGGTTATTAAGAGTACTTTCGCTGAGTGTTGCCCTTGTTTCTGTCTTGACACAATTCATTAGAGAGAACAGCCTCTCCACTTTGGCAATGGAGATTGGGATGGCGAACAGAAGCTCGACCAAAATAAGCACCATGCTTCACTCGTTACTTCGACCCGAGTCGAAGATACGTCTCCACACACGAAGGTACGGTGTTTTCGAGGGCTCAAGGTACCGTTTTGTGTAATCAAGGAGATGATACCACTGAACAGCATGGGAATTTTAATTCATTTTATTTTCAAAATGATCAAATGTGACCGGTCAACATGACCGGCAAGACGATAGGTTGACCGGTCAACTCCCAAATCAGTTCGGACATTGTCCGTTGACCGGCCGTTATTTCGAGCCCTGTAACATACCTTTGTAATAAAAGAGTAAAACCATCAATTCAATACATCGTGTTCATTTGTGAAGAACAAAATAGTACAGATAGCGCAGACATTGAGCAAATAAAATGATCGCTCTATTTATGCCATGTTTGTTTTTATGCAATACTTGTGCGCGCGCTGAATCGCGTCAGCAAGAGCGAGCGCCAAAACTGTGTTCGGCCACCTTACAGCGGTTATCAGTCACACGCGCCCTCCAACGTTTTTTTCCCATTTCGAAAACTAAGTTTTGGTGGACGTCAATCAAATGTATCCATGACAATAGTCGTGTTCATTGCGTGTCAGTTTCACGGCGATATTCGATCGTCGTTGGATCAGGAATAATCGCTCAGTTATTATGACAAAGTAATTTGCAATTTCGCTGAAGTGGAGGGCTATTATGAAGACAAAACGTGGTTTGTATTTGAATTGCATAGCGTAAGTCGAGTCGTCAGTGCTCTTAGTCGACTCGAGTTGATGCGGGTGTATTGGACATGGATGTCTGCGAGCGAAACGTTTGTGAAGAAGGCGGTGCACGAAACAAAACTAGAGCCGTAAGCGATCCGCCAAAGAGAAAGTCAAAGAAACGAAAGATACAAGGTAGCTGAAAAAGTTCGTCTATGAAATGATTCGCTTTATGTGGAGATTGACTTTTTATCAGCTTGTTATTGATGCAGATTATTTTCGCCGCAGAAATTCTTGTCATTCGCCTTGCTAAAACATAATCTATGCAGAGGTCTTTTCATACGAGTTTCAAGCGTGACAGGAATACCAGACAGGCAAATTGTATGAAAAGCAAACCGTCAGCAGAACCGTACGGCAAGTAGGAATGTCAGTAATAAAAAGGTAATGAAAGCCGCAAGAAATTAGCAGTTAGATTTTTGTAGTTCATTCTGTAATAAAGGTTGTTATTTATATTTAGTTCATTCTCATGTTGTTGTCGTTGTACACTGTTTGTAAATTTGAAGCTTCAAAACATTGCCCGTGAGCGAGACGAACGAAAAGGCGCTTCAAACGATTTTAAAGTCTTACTTCTCAGTTTCTGTTTATCGACGAGTCAAGGAAAGATGAAAGACTCCAAGCAACTCGGATACTCCACTGACACTGAAATAATGGTTCTGGAAATTCCGCTCGACGTTATTGTCATGGATACCTTTGATTGACGTCCACCAAAACGTAGTTTTCGAAATGGGAAAAAATCGTTGGAGGGCGCGTGTGACTGATAACCGCTGTAAAACAAACAAGCAAATCAAGGTTACGTTTGTCAGCTGTCAGCTGAACTTACTTCGTCGTTCTTTTCTTCGTTGAAGCAAACATTCACGTACAATTCGGAGTATTGGAATAACACTGTTGCTTACAATGAAGGTGGCGGAACAGGCCTTCATGATACCGAAACCAAGCCCAGTACATTTTGGTCTACACCGTTCACTCGACTGTGTCTGGGTATGAAATATCAAGACCAAACAAACTGGATTGCACTGAACTATACTGGGTCTTCACTGTGGGACGTCATTGGGAACGGCACATTTAAAGAAACAAATTTGACTGTGACGGAATGGAAGAAGCTGCTAAATGACTCAAAGATCCAGGTGCGTGAAAACAAATGAACCAAATACCTACAGTCTTGGACTGACACTCGCGAGTCGGTGTTTGTCTTTTCGTCAGCTCTCAAATCTAAACCCAAGAAAATGTTTCGCGATTTTTTTACAGAAGTGTAGCAACTGTCGTAAGCTGCTATTGTTTGATCATAGTAACAGCTGTTATTGTTTTGTGGCTAGGGGGCATTGTTTCTGTTGTCCGTTCTATTCTACTTTCCAAGGGTAGCAAGCCATTCATGCGAGATCTTACGACAGCTGCTACATGACACTCTTTTGTGATGCGCTTTTACCAGGGCGAGCTTATTCAAAGGCGACGCTTGAAAACTAACAGGAAAAGAGAAGAATTAGTAATAACTCTCTCTGTTTTATCCAGGAAACGCATGGTTGCAACACCAAGAAAAAAAATAAATTTGAAATCTAAATTTGACTCTATTTTCTATATCGTAGTAAGGTAACTTCATAGGGGGTGAAGCGTTGTATTATAGCCTTAATGAGTGGCATGATATTGTCAAGGGTAGAGCGCTTATTCTAATGCGGCTCTCGATATTTTAGTAGTCATATATGCAGCTGTTTATATTCGAGGGCAGCGCTTAGTCGAGGGCCTTCAGAAAATTGCAATAGAAATAAGAAAAAATACACTCTTTGCAATTCTTGAAACTTAGGAAGAAACGATACAAGTGCTCCAAATGTTTCAACGCATAATTAAAAGGAGGGCCAAGACTGGATTCGTCGATGGAAAACTTCGTATTCCATTCTCCAAAGAGATTGTTCAGCTTTTGGTTTTTACTAAAATGATTGGTTGGTTTGACGAAGTATTCAGATAGCAGATGTACTGTTCTGCGCTTACTAACAGTTAGCCGATTATAATTTTCCCCTTTAGGGCAACTGCACTTTTCAAGGTTTCAACAGTCGTGGTAAAGAAATATTCCCCAACACTCCAAGAGCTCGTATTGGAATCATTGGCACTCCAAATAAATGCACACAGTCAGCGCAGTCTAGGATAGGCTTTGGTACCATGGGAAGTTATTATGGTATGGACGACTCGAACTCATGTGGAAACGAGATGAAAGATGTCTCCAGGATAAAAGCTTTTGGATACATTTTAGTTCAGTAAATAAAGTATCCTACATTAAAACTCTCTAAATATAATATTTAGATTTAGCCAAACCTAAAAGCGGAGCTCCTGATTACAATAACTAACCGTAAATAAACAGGATTTTCCCCCTGGATCAGCAACTCAGAAAATGATCAATTGCGAGCATGTGATTATTCATCGTGAGGTTTCACTACCTTTTTTATAGGTACATTAAAAAGACATACCTTATGAGTGTACATAAGATTGTAGAAATTACGTATGTAAGATATCAGCGACTTTCCAAGAGACGATTGAGTAATAAATATGTCGGAAGAAAATTGAATGCGTCATAGTTTAATTTGCGCCGAGATTTTGCCTTTGCATGTACTCCCTCCTACTCCCCCAGAGTAATAACCTTTGAAAAACCTAGAACTTGGTCAGCGGTTTGCTTAAAAAACTCCTAAGTACTTCATGTAGCCATTATTATAGTGCATATTATACACTCCTAATAAGGGATAAATACACAAAAATACACTATGTTCTAAATATACTACAGTAAGGGATACATGAAGTACTTATCAAAAAACACAAGACCTCGTATGGGGCTGCGTTTGGCACAGCTTCGGCGTACAGGAGCTCCGCTATTAGCAGGATTCTACAAATACAACAACGCAAATGTTGCAATCTGATTGGCGGAGCTATATAATACTATCAGCCATTACAGTTCACCTCAAGGTTTTCCTCATTTGGCATTGGTTAAAGCTGATCACGTGGTACAAGCTTGAGATAGCACTTTTTGGGGATTATAGGCCCAAGGGTAATATCAAAAGTTCGTACCTGCTCGGCAAAGTGGGTCACGAAACATACTTTCTTCTACAATTTTTAATCAGGACGAATTTAAAAAGAATTCACCCTCCCATGTCGATTGGAAGACAGCTCGAAAGAGTAATTTTAAGTAAAGAAGCAACGGTTTAGTGAAATAGTCAGCCGGCAGTTAAGGTTGCGAGATCTTGAAGGAAAGCTATAGTTGCACTTTTTTACAAGTCAATGGTTGGCACTGGAAACAAAATACTGTTTGTACACGTATAACATAAATTTTAACTTGAAGACACTTGGACATTAGTGAGCTTGTCTTAAATACTTTATGCATGGCTCATTGTAGAGCGACTTTGGTTGTAAGGCTGACTGTGTATTCCATAGAGTACTATATCTAGTTTAGTAGAATTCTACTAGTATACTAATGCAAATGCGGCAATCTGATTGGCTGAGCTACTTCTATACTATCAGCCATTAGAGTACAGTGGCTGCCGGTCGTCCACGAAATGCCATGTTTTTATAGCTTTTCCGAGGTTTTGGAAGGATTTTTATACGTAAAAGGGTAATTAAATTCCTGAGAAGGCTAAAAGAAGCACATTTACGGTTTCCTGACTTTAAAACTGACTTGAAAATATGGAAAAAGCGGGTACGCGCGTAAACAACTGCAAATTTGCCAAGGACAGTTCGATACGTGCAACTTTGTAAAGTTCAATAAAGTTCAATAATGTGTGGGGAAATCATTGGAAACCGTCATTTGCGTTAATTTCAGTTAGAATTCTATTAAAACAATATTCGCTCTCGATTTCCATGAGGCGCGGCGATAGTTGATTCGGCCTTCGTCCTCATCAACTATCACCTCATAGAAATCTCGAGCTCATAATCTAATTGTTAATTATTAGAAGTTAAGTTTTAAAAACAATGACTCGCACATTAATTAAAAGATTTGAAATGCAACTAAAAAACAAATTTCAAACATATTGGGCTCGGACCAGCCGAGTTCGAAAATTTAACTTTTGTGCAAAAAATTGAGAAAAATGTAATTTCTTTAGTCCATAGATTTACTAGATTTATATTGCTAAAAGCTGGCCAACTATGGAAGAAGACTGTAAGACAAAGCGTAATGGCACATTTGCTCGCATGAAGTCACACTTAAAACGGCCACTGGTAAGTCCTTACTGCGATGAACAGAATATGTGCGCGCACTCACGATTGGTTTCTATAGGATCGTTATGATCGCTGCGATCTCCTCAGCCGTTGCGAAAGTTGAGCGATTATTGCGACTACCAGTTTTCCTATATATGATCGTCATAGTCCAGAATAAGAAAATGATCGAGTGGATCAAGATCAGACAACGACACAGGGTAGCCTGGTATATTTTTAATCGGCAGTAATTGCTACAGTCTGTGGAGGGCTCCGGAGAGTGGTTACTTTGAGTTTCCTTGTTATCGCAAAAGTCTCTGGTTCAAGTTAAAGTTTATTATTGCAATCTGGAATCGCTGCGATAGAACCGAGGTTGTTTCTATATGATTGCAACGATCGTTAAACTTTCTTGGGGGAGATCGCATCGCTCATGTGGAAATCACCGTCCTCAAGTAAAATATAGAAAGCGTGTCATGATGTGTTTCTTCATGACCTCGTGTGACAGCAAATGGAATGCCCAAGAGGAGGTTGTAAAAAGGGAAGTGAAATTGTTATAATGTTGATTGTTGTTGATCATTATATGGAATTTGCGCATTATAAATGTTATTATTATTATTATTATTATTATTATTATTATTATTATTATTATTATTATTATTATTATTATTATTATTATTATAATGGGAACCAAAGGCCCTAAAAATTTTCTTGCCTTTCGTCCTTTATCATGCTTAACTATACGGAATTAGCATGATATATCTGAGTTAATCAATCAATAAATTATCATTAAGATTGGTTTTACATGAACGTGCACAGAATTTTTCATACATTTTTGCATTAGATGACATAAACAGCTTATTCAATAGAGGATGAAGCTAACAGAAAGTGTATCGAGTTTTAAACGCTAGCTCAGGCTGATTTATATTTCTTCCCGTAAAGAGTATTTGTTATTCTTGGTCAGAACATTGTGAATAATCAAATATTGCTTAGTAGTTTTACGGACTATTTAATATTTATTCCCGTCCCGTTGAGAACACGAGAATAGCATGTGTAAATAAACAAAACATGTAAACAATAATCAGTTTTATTCTAGAGCTAACCCGTTCTAGCATTACTGCTATTTGGAACTATTACAAGGACTTGCAACTGTGTAACAACAAATAGGATGTGAGTAGAAATAAACGTACGTATTATGATCCATTGATGTAAAAGCTTAATCAGTGTATATGGAAGTCACCTCTCTGTTGTGGTGGTTTAACTGTAAGTATCCAACTTCGGTAGCATTTGGCTATGTGCCATTTGCCGTGTAAAACTGGTTGGCGTGACAATAATGGCCAAATAATAACTAAATAATGGCTGGTTTGTTTTTTCTTTGTTCTTAGCTTTTATTACCAAGCGAGGTGGTGGTTTTAAAAAGCTCGCTTTGTTCATTTAAACAGAACTCAAAACTTGCTTGCACGTGTTTTCCCTACACTTCGCGCCATTTAGTTTTCTTCCAGTTTTGATTGTTCACTGGAATAGACCACGTTCGATTTAACAAATTGACGTCAGTTTTTCACGCGTCTGTCCTGTTATTGATCATGAATTTCGTCATAATATTGTCAAAGTAGCTGTGGATCCACGAGGCGATAGCCGAGTGGATCCGCAGACTACTTTGACAATGTTATGACGAAATTCATTGTCAATAACAGGACAGACGCATTAAAAACTGACATCAATTTGTTTTTTACGATAACAGATTGTCGAATTGTCCGCTCTTATAATTTCATGTGTCTGTCCGCTTATTGACAATAAAAAATAGCCAATGAGCGCGCGAGGATTTCTGCAGTTATCGTAAAAATATCAATGTTCTAACATGGCTCCGAGGCTTTCGGGTGAAAATAGTGTGGATTTTTTAAGACTTTTTGTCCGTTTCAATTCCCAAAAGAGACTTTGATACAAAGAAAAGAACACCAAATATGGAAGTTGTCCTGAAAGCCTCGGAGCCATGTCAGAATATTGATATATCGAACGTGGACTATTTCTGCCTCAGGTAAAAACTGTTCGCCTGCATGAAGTGGCACATCAACGGCCGCGGACTGTCACCTACCACTATCGACTGTTTTCAGCATTTCGTAGCATACGACTGGGCACTCATCTCGCTCGAAGGAGGCCCACACGAAGGCTAGGAAGATCTGTTTATGAAGCAGTAAAAAGAATAGATAAGAGAAAAGTTGCACACCAAGGCTCAGGCTGACCAAACTATGAATTATCCGAGTGGTGTCTGTTATTGATTGGGGGTTTGCTCAAAATAGTATTTATTGTGAGAATTCTTCTTCCAAAATTACCGTATCCATGATTCCGATCCCTGCTGGGTGTAGGTGATCTTTGAAAGGTCAACACGTGCAAGCGGCAATGTGTTCAGCGGTGCACTTGCCGGAATTTTAGGAGAGACGAGTTCGCATCAGTCGCATTGAGCTAAAACTACTCGAATTGAGCACTATGTCGGCTCATCAGCTTCAACATTGCGACCCTTGTGACATATTAAAGGTGAGTTTTAATCAAGGTCTAATTGTCATTGGATTACGCTGGAGCTACTGTTTCATTATCGGAACAATTTACTGTTGTCACATGGCACAGCTTCTGCAAAATAGTTAACAACTAGATCATGGTCTTTGTTAACAATTATTGGACGAGGTTGAGCAAAATATCGTGATTTGTCAGAGGTGAGCAGATCACTTATTTGCCGCAAATAGTTGATATGCGAGACACTGACAAATCACGATATTTTGCGATAACCGAGTTGAATAATTGTTTTATCATTCGATCACCAAGTTTGTTTCATATTCTAATCCCTTCCTGGCAGTCCAAGGAAGTGATCTGCCATTTTTCTCTCGAGAGTGTGGTTCCAATTGCGCATGAGCAGAATATTATTTGCAGCAAAACACGTTTAAACGGTGCTACTCATGAGCAGACCATTATTTGTAGGCAGTTATTTGCAGGTCACGTGGTGGGCTCTCGGCCAATGGAAACGAAGAAAACAATGCGTGGAATGATATAAATTTATCGTAGTCTATTGCGAATCCGTGAATTTGATTGGCAATATTACCGTTTTCTATCTGCTGTTAGTATAAATCTACTAACGTTCTATCACGAATGCCGTTCTCTGATTGGCTACGCTACTCACTTTCTATTTAACAACCAGTAATAGTTCTCACTAAATCTGCCCCCGCTTCTATTTTATCCCTGAAGCATATCATCATCATCATGTCCTTTTCCCTCTGAGGGAAATAGGGCCTTGTGTTCTCTCTCTCCAAGCTTCTCGGTCTTTCGCACAACTACCAGCTTCTGCCCAACCTTTGAACCCAAGTTCGCCTCGTTCTCTCTCTACCGTTCTTCGCCATGTCTCCTTCGGCCTACCTCTCTTACGTCTTCCTTCTGGGGTCCATGTTAGGGCTATCCTTGTGTTCTCATTTACACTTTTCCTCAACACATGCCCAATCAGTTTCCAGCGTCTACGTTTTATCTGTTGGGTGATCTCTTCCATATTCGCCTTGAATCTAATCTCTTCATTTGTCACTTTCATAGGCCAGTAAATCTTCAGAATTCGTCGTAGGCACTTATGGAGGAAAACATTAAGCTTGGTCTCGTCGCTTTTAATCATTCGCCAAGTTTCGCAACCATAGAGAAGGACAGCCAGTACACTGGATCTAAAAATCCTCAACTTGGTGTTTATGCTGAGTTGACTGTTCTTCCAGATGTTCTTTAAGTTGCAGAAGACTGCTTGTGCTTTTCCCAGCCTGGCACTTATATCCTCACCTGCACCACCTGTTGTTGTGACTGTAGCACCAAGATATACAAACTTCTCTACCTCTTCAATAACACTCCCTTCTAGTTGGATCTTTATTCCAGGATCAACATTCCATTTCATTACCACTGTTTTTCCTGAGTTAATCTTTAGCCCGGTCTTCTTCCCGTTTCTGTTAAGATTTTCAACCTTTGTTTGCATGTCCACTATCCTACTTGCAACAAGAGCCACATCATCAGCGAAGTCTAAATCCTCTAGCTTGTTCGTGAATTGCCATCTTATCCCAGTTTGCCTTCCTTCAATAGTCTTTCCCATAACCCAATCAATCACTAGAAGAAAGAGAAATCCAGACATGCAACAGCCTTGTTTCACCCCTGTCTTTACATCAAACCAGTCGTAACTTCCAGAACCATCTAGAACAGCACATTTGCTCTGTTCATACATTGCCTTTACCATTGTAATCAATTTGGATGGAATACCGTATTCTCTCATTATTTCCCATAAAATACCTCTGTCAATACTGTCAAAAGCCTTCTCGAAATCCACGAAACAAACATACAGGTTGGCATTCCACTCAATTACTTGCTCAATGATGTTTCTCAGAATGAATATCTGTTCGATTGTCCCCCTTCCTCTCCTAAACCCTGCCTGCTCTTGTCTAAGCCTGGTGTCAACGGTGTCCCTAATTCTTGTGATAATCACTTTGCCCAATACTTTCGCGGCCACAGGTAGCAGTGTTATTCCTCTCCAATTTCCACATTCCATGAGATTTCCCTTCTTAGGGAGACGAATGATCAACCCACATCTCCAGTCGTTAGGTACTCTTTCACTTTCCCAGATCTTCAAGAGCAATTCATACAACACAGCTACTGTAGTTTCAAGATCTGCCTTCATCAGCTCTGTTGTCACGCCATCAACACCACCAGCCTTTCCATTCTTCATTTGTTTTATAGCAGTTCTGATCTCTGCATGTGTAACAGGACCTGTTTCAATTTCGAGTGGTTCACAAGCTTCGCTCTCCACTTCCGACCGTGTGGGGGCAGGTCTATTCAGAACTTCAGCAAAATGTTCCTTCCACCTTTTCTTTACCTCTTCCTCTTTTGTTAGTAGGATGCCTTCTTTGCTCCTTATTGAGTCTGTTCTTCTAGTCAGTTTGCTGCAAAGTTGTCTCGTAGCATCAAATACCGCCTTCATATTTCCTATTTTGGCTGCTTCCTCGGCATCACTAGCAATCTGGTCGATCCAATTCCTCCTATCTCTCCTCAGTTGTTTTTTTCACTTCATTGTCTTTGGCTTGGTACGTCCTCTCTGTATGATGCTTTTTAGTCTCTCTGAAGCATATAAAATTCTTTATAAAATTTCACTGCGTATAAGGAATCTTTCATTTATTGTATGAACTAACATTTTATATTTTTTTGTAAACTATATCACTCATACTGTTCAAGTAACTTAGGCATGGGTCATCATTAAATTTTAGTTAACCTAAACCAACACATGTCTGTCTAACTCATTCTAATCACATGAATAGTTCTTTTTACCATAATACTCTCACGAAGTACCATTCGTGGAAAAAAAAGTATCAAAACCACTCTGTTGTTCCAGGTCTGATACTGATAACCCCATTTTGTCTTTGATATTACGAGTGACTCGTCGAGCAAAATGTTCTCGTCCGAAAGCAGAAACGGAATGTTGAGATCTTTTTCCGAGTTTTAGCAAACACAGAAAGAATCACGTTACCCCAGGTCGCCATATGTGCAAATTAGAAGTCGAAAGGTGTTTTTGTCCTCAACGGAAAAACGGCGGGCAAAAACATTTACATTTACATTTGGATCCCTGCCAGCATTACTTATGCTTGCCAGTCACACCCCTCAGGCCGTCCACATGGGCTCTACGCTACGTAAAAAAAAAGCCAAAAAAAAAAAAAATAAGCGATCCGAAATAAACCGCTCGTAGAAAAACTCGGGCTCGTAGGCTAATTGTTAACTAAGTTT
Organism: Platygyra sinensis; assembly: GCA_019787425.1. NCBI lineage: Eukaryota > Metazoa > Cnidaria > Anthozoa > Scleractinia > Merulinidae > Platygyra > Platygyra sinensis. The sequence goes on from JAHPZR010044248.1 coordinate 20,550, forward strand.
GTTTGACGACGCCTGGCACGGCCCGTCGTGTGGTTATTTGAAAATTTTCGAGTTTCATTGGTTAATACCCAAGTGAACCGAGTGCAGGTAAATCCCGATGAGTCACGAGCAATGATGGTGCCGGTTAACATTTTTATTATTCAAAATTGAATACACTGCAACCCAAAAATCGTCTAAAACTGTGAGGTCAAGCGAGGCCCCATGGTGGTAATGACAGTGGTTGTATTGAATTGACACCACGGCAATTACACCACGAATGACGCATCCGCGTCAAGGCGTTGTGTTCGTTCATAAAACCCAGTGTCACGTGGCACAAAATCAACCAATCCATCAGAAATCGGAATTCGTACAGATGTATGACAATTTGGATAATAATTACAG
>JAHPZR010044249.1:0-16125 GCA_019787425.1 Platygyra sinensis
TGATGACCTGATGGGCGCGCTTTTAGGAAAGGAAGCAGTGTCAGTTGTATATAATGGTAGATTAATCGAGGAAATACGGAGTTTATTTTCAGGAAACGTGCTGGTGCCGTGATATTTCGTGATTACAATACTGCTGCGTAATATCGTAGTGACAGCTATAACTGACGATTTTTAACAGAACATTAATGGTTTTTTATTATTATTATTACCATGATATGTATGAAAATACGAAGTGATACAAATGCATCTCACACAAGAACTTTGCAGCCATCGGAAAAGCTCACTGATTTTTCCTTTATCGCCATTATTAACTTCAAACGATCTTAAGCACCATCTTTGAAACGGCTTTTTTTTAAATTTGTCCTTAAAATTTTGTTTGTAGTTGCGACTCACTTGTGCAAACATATAAATTATTTTTTATCAACTTGTCAATTTTCCGAGTTATCAACGTTGTTTTTACTAATAATTCTCGCATTCTGTTTCGGAAACCGTTTCAACATTCACAGATATCTCTTTTTGTCAGTGAAATAACTCCGATCTTTGAAAAAAAAAACCACACAACATTTGTCCCGCGAGACTTAAGTAGCCCCCCCCTAAAGATTCCAATTTTTCAATATCCCATTTTACGTGGCAATTAAGGTGACCTTATACAATGGTTATGCACAAGCGTATAATGAACGTCAGTTAATGAGGACAAGCGATCCCATGTTCCAGCAAACATAAAAATATATTAAATCGCGCGTGGTAATTTAAAAGACGCATTATGATAGTAAGTTAATGACACAAACTTTTCCAAACATATTGCACAAGGTATTTAGTGGAACAGGAAATTGAGTCTTGCAACACTCAGACCTACTGTTGCCAGCAGAATGGTAAAAGGAATAATAAAACAATTCCACATTTTTACTACAATTCCTTCCCATTTTATTTTCGTTGCTCATAAATTGAGTAGGTTTAAAGTCAGTCGGAAAAGCAATTAAGCCAAACTGATAGTAAACGTGGGCCAGTATGACGTTAAAATGTATGCAACGAAGGACATCTGACCAAATACAACAGGAAGGTAATAAGTACGTTGTATTTTATGAGACGGCAATGAAGCTAGCGCGCCCAATGAAAATTTGACATTTTTGTAAAGCTGTTAGCATGCCGTAAGGCATTTCGTTTCGTAATCATTGTTATCATTTTAAATAAAATACTACATGAGTAAGAGTGATTAAAGACGGTTTCAATGTCCGTGGTGAAGACGAGAACTGATAGCATTGTTTGTGTTTTGTGTCAGTAATTATGCACGCTTGTTCCTTTTAGGTGATAGCTTCATTGAAATTGTTGAATTAATACAAGCAGAGTTTGTCAGTTAACTACCATTCCTGACGTAATGCTAATTTTTGTCGTTTGATGTTGGTTTTGAAATCTTAGCTCTTCGTTGAAGAGGAGAGAGAAAGGATGCTCACAAGCTAATGCGACCGGCGTAACTAAAAAAATCTAGCGTGCATCATTATCAGCCAAACTGCAAACTCCCAGTGAACAGCGTGCACAGTGAAACAGTATGAAGTATCTCGACATCATCTTGTGCTTCAATCTACTTGTTTTGATAAGACTTTTCATCGGGACGCCATCAGCAAACGGATTTTCCTTCACAGCAAAAGACAGTTATTTGGCTAGCCAAGCGATCAAAACAGTTTTCTTTGAAGACTGGTTGAGCTGCACAATCGCATGTCAGGAAGACGACAATTGCGCATCGTACAATTTCAACACGTTCACAGGTTCTTGTGATTTGAACGAGCAAGGCTTACAGGAACCATTTAGTGGACCGAACGAATTAGTGAAAATGCAAGGCATGATATTTCACCAGATAAGGGTGAGTCAAGCATGCCATAAAGCATTTCTATGCTTTATACCAGCAAAGTTTAATTCTGATTCTAAAACTAGCTTTCGTTTTAAATGCATGCACACGAAACGTTTAAGATCACCAAGTATCTTAAATCTACAGTTTTTTTTTTCAACCTTTTAATAACAATTTATTCTTCTGCCATTAATTGCCTGTTTTTCTCATCTGCCTCTATATCGATGAAATGATTTGAATAAGAACCATATAAGACCTATATAAGAATATTTTAATCCCGCTTTCATCTTTGTGTGAGCCATGACTAGTTATACAGATAAGCGAGCGGTTCAAGCTTCTATAAAACAGACCTGTTGCAAGGTTATCACAGTGACTGTTGAAAACTGCCAACAGTAACTGGCTGTGTTAGTGATGGCACATGCTAATCAGAACAGGATATACTCAACCTCTGAAAATCGCACGGTTCTCTTGAATAGCTAACGCGTCCAAATTTCTCAAATAACCAGTTTCTCCGCACGAAACAACAACTTTTTTCTTAAAAACCGTAACAGCTGGATTTGCAGTCCTTCCTTGAGTAAAAGAAATCTCTGACTTTATGTAAACAGAGCGAGATCTCGAGCGGCCGTCCACATACGTGCTGGCAAAACCAATTGCTCCTTATTTTGAACACAAAACTTAATAAAGCAACTTGATCAACGACAGCAGCTCGTCTGGAAAAATATTATTCTCCCCGGCTCTGTTTTTCTGTGCAGAAAGGAAAGGAACAAACTTGCTTGAAAACCCACTTTAGTTATGACGACTCTTCTGACAAGACAATCACAGAAAAGTGGCATGTTGCGCCAGGAGGCTTTAGGCAGCCAATTTTAAGTGTACTTTGAAGTGCCAGCCAGCGAAAAATATATGAACTGAACTGAAAACCATTTTTCTCCTCAAAATATCATGTGAATGAATTCTGAAGGCCTCTTTACTCGTGCTTTGAGCTCATGGAGCCTGTCAACAAAGCTAATACTAATTACTGGCTCAAGTAACGTTCATCCGAAAGCTTAAATTAAAATCATGCATATTATTTGATCATGATTATTTTTGTCTTTTTTTATATCGTCAAAAAAAGAAAATATAAAAAAAAGAGAAATAGTGTAGCTGAATTATTAGCTACATTAATTAAATGTAGGGTTAAAATCAGTCTGCGTTTTGTCTTAATCCTTCTTATTTTTTTAAAAAAAAAATGATGCTAAATTATTACGTTAAACGAAGAATTACAAGACGATTTCCAGCGAGGAGTATCTTACAATGTTTTACATCATTTTGCTCAGCCAAATATGTAAAATTTCAGCTTCAACGTTGCTGTACAGCGTGCGAGGGTCGAAAGACCACTATATTCAGTCCTTAGAAAGATAATTACGGGCTTAAGGTCTATTTCCCTTTTGGTGGGTTTGGTGGGGCAGCCATTCTTTCCACTTAAATCCCGCGCTTTTTTTAATTAAACTGCTAAGGCAATGGTATCCCAATCGACTATCTAACAGTCATTAATTTTCTTTGATTTTGCGGCGGGACAAGCAGACCTTAGGCTACTGATTAACCGAAGTATGTCATATTCCATCTTCATATCAGTTTTAATTCCACTTCGCTGAGGATATATTCCAGAATACTGAATAACAACCTTGTATTCTTTACCATTTCGTAAGAAAGTTCAATTTATATTTTTTCGAAGTTTTAATGATGGAAAAGTCATTTTTCATTCATAGTCGGAAGCAAGTCACGGATGACGCTCTGTGACAAACTTTTGTCTATAGATTCATTTAGGTGTCGTTCAGCCGGTGGCTTCTAAATTTTTCCCTGTCTTCCTGATTTCATCTCACGCAGCACAAACTAAATGTGCAAACTGATTTCGATAGAAAGTGTAAAATGTTCTCTGGTATCTTTGTTTAGAATCTGTTTAGGAGAAATAACCAGTCACTTCAGTGCCTTTACGAAACAAGAAATAAAATGAACAGATGGATTTGAAGTCTATTCAACCCACGTTGTAGTATGCAGACGAACTGTAATGATTTATCACCGACAAAATATTTGTCCGTAGGGAAGGAAAACTTTAACAGAGACAGATTCAACTCAGTTTACTACCAAAATATCACCGCGCACAAAATTTTCTCAAATAATACATTTTTAACACTTCAAGCTAGCGAAGGTTACGTTACAAAAAACTATGTGGTGTATTTGTATTTACACGATTAAGCTGTGACTGAAGCTGCCACTTGTTTAATTTTGCATGTACTGCTCTCCGAACGCTCATTTTCCGAACGAATCGGAAAGCGTCATTTACATCTGCCTGTATCTGGCGTAAAGTATACACTAAGTTGTTCTGAATGTCTCTTGAGAGGAAGTTGAAATTAGAGTATAATTCGAATGATCGTTGTATATGCAATCACATGTTAATATAGAACAAGACATTTAGCATTTTGCCCGTGAGAGTTTTACCTTGATTCGAAATTATTTCATCGAGAAAATGTTAATATTCCGTCGACTAATCCGGCTATATTTCTGAAGCAAAATATAGAAACTATCATTAGGTGCTTTGCAAAGATCTGTTAAGAGCTTTTTCTTGGATGCAGCACTCGTGAAGTGCCAGTTTTCTCAATATCGGTGTCAAGTACTATTCAGTTTTCTGTATTGTACACATAAAGTTCCACCTGCATTCCAAATTCAACTTTATGAAATGATCGATTGTCATTTCACTTAGCTTGATTTTTTGGCTTCCTCAAATACTTAATTACTGGAAATTAATTAGAGCCACTCTTCTTTCTCTCTGGGAAATTTCGATTTATTTTGGTTCTGTCAATTCGACTGCAGAAGAAAACAACGCTTCATCACTCATTCAAACTCTAACCTAAAGTGAATTCCCAAGCAAAAATGTCACTTAAAAACTTGAACTCGGGGTACTGCAATTGCAGGAAAATTTTTAGCTAATATTATTTCCAAAGCACTTTGTAGATGGGGTATTATCCCGCAGAGCGCTTGAAAGCATGTCAAGACACGGTACAGCCGGACAACAGCCAAGTGAGTCGCGCCAGCTCAAGCTCAGCCGTGTTACTGATGACAAGTTACTTGACGAGTTATACGGAATGGAATTATACGTCGTTTTCTGAAGGTTGAGCTGAAGGTTGCATCAGAGAGCAAAAACTTTTTCTCACACGAAATAAGTTAAATGTAAACAAAGTTGAATAAAAATAAAACGCATCATTTAAAACAGCAAGACCGAAAAACACTCGAATTCTCCACCACGTCCCTGATTAATGTTACTCCTTCAACATTTTTGCCACGAATGAATCTAAACTGTGGAATTGTATACAAATTCTTACTTCGATGGAACTGTTGCTCACATACTTACAAATTGTAACAATGTTTTTTTTTCAGTGATGTCGTTAATTGCTTTTGTCGCTGATTAATTAACAGTCTATTTAGGGATCCCGATCTGAGCTCGAGGTTGTTCAGTTTGTTCAATGACTCATGGCAGTGCTGATAATGTTCTTGCACTTAATGCCAACTGAGGTCTATTATAAAATGAATAATTGGATTTCTCATGCAACTTTTCACTTTTTTGTCAGCCAGCAACAAAGCTTCTTCTTCCAAGAGAAGTCCAGTCATCAAGCCAGTGCGACTGCAGTTGCACCTCAGAGAGTGCCTGTAGACCCGGGCAAGGTAGACAGATTAAATAATTGAATGACAAATTTTTCCCGTAGGGAAACCAACATCAAATTGACAAACAACTTGCCAGAACCCTGAAATTCACATCACATTAGCATCATCTAGCCCACATCAGCTACTTGGCATTTCCTTTTCTTTCCCCTCTCCACTCCAGGTTCTTATGACAGACTTCCTTTGTCCTGTAAAGAGATCTGGGAGAATTCCAGGTAGGTAACTGTCATGTTAACGTTACACACCGACTACATAAAACAACAACGGTTTTATTACACAAGTCCGAGTGCACATTTTCTTTTCGGTTCTCCGTGACCACGAGGTCTTACTCTGTGAATGTAAAAACACTGTCCAATTGCACATGCGCGGTGTCCTAAATTTAGAACAGAAACTGACGTCATGACAGGTAACAAGATATAACTATATTTCTTCTTGCATAAAATGTTTCCACCGCTTTTGCTTTGTATAGTAAGCAATACACAGGAAACCTCACCGCAAATTTACAAAACTCAAATCAAAATTCTAGCTTACCCTGGGTTAGCTTAATCGGACTTTTGAACAACCCTGCACAGGGTCTCCAATTTACGCTTGGCTAAACATGTATATTATTGTACGTGTAAAAACGCTCGTGCGACTGATCATATATATGTATTTCAGTCACTAAGTGATTCAGCGATACCACGTAATTTAATTAATCTTATTTTCATTATTAAAATTCAAGAATCCGTGTCGATGGATCTTTCTACATTCGGGCCAAGTCACCCTCCCAGTACGCACATGTATTTTGTCACATGACTCCAATTCCCGGATGTGGCGATGGCGGATGGACATTGGTCATGAAGATCGATGGAAACAAGGTAATTTAATTATTACTGTAGTTTCGACATTTTAGTTTCTAACGGCAGTGTACAAAATGTAAGTTCTCTCAATTCTGCGCCTTAATGATAGAATACTGCTATTTCTACTCATTTTTTTTGCAGCTGTTGCATGAACAGTTGCGAGCAGTCTAACACAAACAAACAAACTAACAAAATATTGTTTTAAGTTTCACAAGTTTCAAGCCAGAAATCAGTTGTTTAAAAGAGGACCAATACAAGCCATGCTGAGTTGTTTTCCTTAACGCCTGACTGCATAAGATGGCACCAAACGGTATAGGCGCACGGGCACTTCCGTCTTGGGAGGGCGGTGACTTTCTTGCCCGAAAAATTTAAGCGATGCCCGAATGCTCCAGAATGCGAGATACAAACGAACTCAATTTACATGAAAAACAATGAATGAAAATTCCATAATTCCAACAATAGTTATATATACAGTCTAAAAAGTACATAATCAATCAATGAGGTAAATAAATTATCAACAATCTCAATCTAATTAAATCAGTACCTAAGTAAAAAATATAAATGAGAGACTATAAACTGCAAGGGACCGCATACGATAAACGCTGCCAACGTAGGATCTACAAGAGATCTGATTAGCCAAAAAAATATGTGTATAAGCCTAAACATTCAAACTCATGGCCAATACCACGCTTAAAAAAACGCAGCGTATCGGATCTGAACGTTGCGATCCTGCTTTATCGGTTCTGGTCATGTTGGTGTCTCGAAACGTTTTTCACGTAGCATCAGCCTTGCAGTTTATTGCCTAAAAAATATAACTAAAAAGGAACTTTATTTACGAGTTTTGCAAGCCAACAGCAATATTTTGTAACGTTTTCTCTAAAGTGTCGTTGCCCGAATCATTAGCGTCTTGCCCGAAAAATCACATGATATCCGTAGCTGGAGAGGGGGGAGGGGGGGGGGGCTGCAACCCCCCCTTCGCCTCCCCAGCTCGTACACTTATGCCAAACCGTAAACAAGCTCAAACGTTATTAAAACAAACAAGCAAATCAAGGTTACGTTTGTCAGCTGTCAGCTGAACTTACTTCGTCGTTCTTTTCTTCGTTGAAGCAAACATTCACGTACAATTCGGAGTATTGGAATAACACTGTTGCTTACAATGAAGGTAGCGGAACAGGCCTTCATGATACCGAAACCAAGCCCAGTACATTTTGGTCTACACCGTTCACTCGACTGTGTCTGGGTATGAAATATCAAGACCAAACAAACTGGATTGCACTGAACTATACTGGGTCTTCACTGTGGGACGTCATTGGGAACGGCACATTTAAAGAAACAAATTTGACTGTGACGGAATGGAAGAAGCTGCTAAATGACTCAAAGATCCAGGTGCGTGAAAACAAATGAACCAAATACCTACAGTCTTGGACTGACACTCGCGAGTCGGTGTTTGTCTTTTCGTCAGCTCTCAGATCTAAACCCAAGAAAATGTTTCGCGATTTTTTTACAGAAGTGTAGCAACTGTCGTAAGCTGCTATTGTTTGATCATAGTAACAGCTGTTATTGTTTTGTGGCTAGGGGGCATTGTTTCTGTTGTCCGTTCTATTCTACTTTCCAAGGGTAGCAAGCCATTCATGCGAGATCTTACGACAGCTGCTACATGACACTCTTTTGTGATGCGCTTTTACCAGGGCGAGCTTATTCAAAGGCGACGCTTGAAAACTAACAGGAAAATGAGAAGAATTAGTAATAACTCTCTCTGTTTTATCCAGGAAACGCATGGTTGCAACACCAAGAAAAAAAATAAATTTGAAATCTAAATTTGACTCTATTTTCTATATCGTAGTAAGGTAACTTCATAGGGGGTGAAGCGTTGTATTATAGCCTTAATGAGTGGCATGATATTGTCAAGGGTAGGGCGCTTATTCGAGGGCAGCGCTTTAGTCGAGGGCCTTCAGAAAGTCGAGGGCCTTCAGAAAATTGCAATAGAAATAAGAAAAAATACACTCTTCCAATTCTTGAAACTTAGGAAGAAACGATACAAGTGCTCCAAATGTTTCAACGCATAATTAAAAGGAGGGCCAAGACTGGATTCGTCGGTGGAAAACTTCGTATTCCATTCTCCAAAGAGATTGTTCAGCTTTTGGTTTTTACTAAAATGATTGGTCGGTTTGACGAAGTATTCAGATAGCAGATGTACTGTTCTGCGCTTACTAACAGTTAGCCGATTATAATTTTTCCCCTTTAGGACAAATGCACTTTTCAAGGTTTCAACAGTCGTGGTAAAGAAATATTCCACAACACTCCAAGAGCTCGTATTGGAATCATTGGCACTCCAAATAAATGCACACAGTCAGCGCAATCTAGGATAGGCTTTGGTACCATGGGAAGTTATTATGGTATGGACGACTCGAACTCGTGTGGAAACGAGATGAAAGATGTCTCCAGGATAAAAGCTTTTGGATACATTTTAGTTCAGTAAATAAAGTATCCTACATTAAAACTCTCTAAATATAATATTTAGATTTAGCCAAACCTAACAGCGGAGCTCCTGATTACAATAATTAACCGTAAATAAACAGGATTTTCCCCCTGGATCAGCAACTCAGAAAATGATCAATTACGAGCATGTGATTATTCATCGTGAGGTTTCACTACCTTTTTTATAGGTACATTAAAAAGACATACCTTATGAGTGTACATAAGATTGTAGAAATTACGTATGTAAGATATCAGCGACTTTCCAAGAGACGATTGAGTAATAAATATGTCGGAAGAAAATTGAATGCGTCATAGTTTAATTTGCGCCGAGATTTTGCCTTTGCATGTACTCCCTCCTACTTCCCCAGAGTAATAACCTTTGAAAAACCTAGAACTTGGTCAGCGGTTTGCTTAAAAAACTCCTAAGTACTTCATGTAGCCATTATTATAGTGCATATTATACACTCCTAATAAGGGATAAATACACAAAAATACACTATGTTCTAAATATACTACAGTAAGGTATACATGAAGTACTTATCAAAAAACACAAGACCTCGTATGGGGCTGCGTTTGGCACAGCTTCGGCGTACAGGAGCTCCGCTATTAGTAGAATTCTACAAATACAACAACGCAAATGTTGCAATCTGATTGGCGGAGCTATATAATACTATCAGCCATTACAGTTCACCTCAAGGTTTTCCTCATTTGGCATTGCTTAAAGCTGATCACGTGGTACAAGCTTGAGATAGCACTTTTTGGGGATTATAGGCCCAAGGGTAATATCAAAAGTTCGTACCTGCTCGGCAAAGTGGGTCACGAAACATACTTTCTTCTACAATTTTTAATCAGGACGAATTTAAAAAGAATTCACCCTCCCATGTCGATTGGAAGACAGCTCGAAAGAGTAATTTTAAGTAAAGAAGCAACGGTTTAGTGAAATAGTCAGCCGGCAGTTAAGGTTGCGAGATCTTGAAGGAAAGCTATAGTTGCACTTTTTTGCAAGTCAATGGTTGGCACTGGAAACAAAATACTGTTTGTACACGTATAACATAAATTTTAACTTGAAGACACTTGGACATTAGTGAGCTTGTCTTAAATACTTTATGCATGGCTCATTGTAGAGCGACTTTGGTTGTAAGGCTGACTGTATATTCCATAGAGTACTATATCTAGTTTAGTAGAATTCTACTAGTATACTAATGCAAATGCGGCAATCTGATTGGCTGAGCTACTTCTATACTATCAGCCATTAGAGTACAGTGGCTGCCGGTCGTCCACGAAATGCCATGTTTTTATAGCTTTTCCGAGGTTTTGGAAGGATTTTTATACGTAAAAGGGTAATTAAATTCCTGAGAAGGCTAAAAGAAGCACCTTTACGGTTTCCTGACTTTAAAACTGACTTGAAAATATGGAAAAAGCGGGTACGCGCGTAAACAACTGCAAATTTGCCAAGGACAGTTCGATACGTGCAACTTTGTAAAGTTCAATAAAGTTCAATAATGTGTGGGGAAATCATTCGAAACCGTCATTTGCGTTAATTTCAGTTAGAATTCTATTAAAACAATATTCGCTCTCGATTTCCATGAGGCGCGGCGATAGTTGATTCGGCCTTCGTCCTCATCAACTATCACCTCATAGAAATCTCGAGCTCATAATCTAATTGTTAATTATTAGAAGTTAAGTTTTAAAAACAATGACTCGCACATTAATTAAAAGATTTGAAATGCAACTAAAAAACAAATTTCAAACATATTGGGCTCGGGCCAGCCGAGTTCGAAAATTTAACTTTTGTGCAAAAAATTGAGAAAAATGTAATTTCTTTAGTCCATAGATTTACTAGATTTATATTGCTAAATGCTGGCCAACTATGGAAGAAGACTGTAAGACAAAGCGTAATGGCACATTTGCTCGCATGAAGTCACACTTAAAACGGACACTGACAAGTCCTTACTGCGATGAACAGAATATGTGCGCGCACTCACGATTGGTTTCTATAGGATCGTTATGATCGCTGCGATCTCCTCAGCCGTTGCGAAAGTTGAGCGATTATTGCGACTACCAGTTTTCCTATATATGATCGTCCTAGTCCAGAATAAGAAAATGATCTAGTGGATCAAGATCAAACAACGACGCAGGGTAGCCTGGTATATTTTTCATCGGCAGCAATTGCTACAGTCTGTGGCAGGGCTCCGGAGAGTGGTTACTTTGAGTTTCCTTGTTATCGCAAAAGTCTCTGGTTCAAGTTAAAGTTTATTATTGCAAACTTGAATCGCTGTGATAGAACCGAGGTTGTTTCTATATGATTGCAACGATCGTTAAACTTTCTTGGGGGAGATCGTATCGCTCATGTGGAAATCACCGTCCTCAAGTAAAATATAAAAAGCGTGTCATGATGTGTTTCTTCATGACCTCGTGTGACAGCAAATGGAATGCCCAAGAGGAGGTTGTAAAAAGGGAAGGGAAATTGTTATAATGTTGATTGTTGTTGATCATTATATGGAATTTGCGCATTATAAATGTTATTATTATTATTATTATTATTATTATTATTATTATTATTATTATTATTATTGTTATTATTATTATTATTATAATGGGAACCAAAGGCCCTAAAAATTTTCTTGCCTTTCGTCCTTTATCATGCTTAACTATACGGAATTAGCATGATATATCTGAGTTAATCAATTAATAAATTATCATTAAGATTGGTTTTACATGAACGTGCACAGAATTTTTCATACATTTTTGCATTAGATGACATAAACAGCTTATTCAATAGAGGATGAAGCTAACAGAAAGTGTATCGAGTTTTAAACGCTAGCTCAGGCTGATTTATATTTCTTCCCGTAAAGAGTATTTGTTATTCTTGGTCAGAACATTGTGAATAATCAAATATTGCTCAGTAGTTTTACGGACTATTTAATATTTATTCCTGTCCCGTTGAGAACCCGAGAATAGCAAGTGTAAATAAACAAAACATGTAAACAATAATCAGTTTTATTCTAGAGCTAACCCGTTCTAGCATTACTGCTATTTGGAACTATTACAAGGACTCGCAACTGTGTAACAACAAATAGGATGTGAGTAGAAATAAACGTGCGTATTATGATCCATTGATGTAAAAGCTTAATCAGTGTATATGGAAGTCACCTCTCCGTTGTGGTGGTTTAACTGTAAGTATCCAACTTCGGTAGCATTTGGCTATGTGCCATTTGTCGTGTAAAACTGGTTGGCGTGACAATAATGGCCAAATAATAGCTAAATAATGGCTGGTTTGTTTTTTCTTTGTTCTTAGCTTTTATTACCAAGCGAGGTGGTGGTTTTAAAAAGCTCGCTTTGTTCATTTAAACAGAACTCAAAACTTGCTTGCACGTGTTTTCCCTACACTTCGCGCCATTTAGTTTTCTTCCAGTTTTGATTGTTCACTGGAATAGACCACGTTCGATATATCAATGTTCTAACATGGCTCCGAGGCTTTCGGGTCAAAATAGTGTGGATTTTTTAAGACTTTTTGTCCGCTTCAATTCCCAAAAGAGACTTTGATACAAAGAAAAGAACACCAAATATGGAAGTTGTCCTGAAAGCCTCGGAGCCATGCCAGAATATTGATATATCGAACGTGGACTATTTCTGCCTCTGGCCAGTATAAATTTAAGAGGTAAAAACTGTTCGCCTGCATGAAGTGGCGCACCAACGACTGACTGTCACCTACCAGTATCGACTGTTTTCAGCATTTCGTAGCATACGACTGGGCACTCATCTCGCTCGAAGGAGGCCCACACGAAGGCTCGGGAGATCTGTTTCTGAAGCAGTAAAAAGAATAGATAAGAGAAAAGTTGCTCACCAAGGCTCAGGCTGACGGAACTATGAATTCTCCGAGTGGTGTCTGTTACTGATTGGGAGTTTGCTCAAAATAGTATTTATGGCGAGAATTCTTCTTCCAAAATTACCGTATCCATGATTCCGATCCCTGCTGGGTGTAGGTGATCTTTGAAAGGTCAACACGTGCTAGCGGCAATGTGTTCAGCGGTGCACTTGCCGGAATTTTAGGAGAGACGAGTTCGCATCAGTCGCATTGAGCTAAAACTACTCGAATTGAGAACTATATCGGCTCATCAGCTTCAACATTGAGACCCTTTTGACATATTAAAAGTGAGTTTTAATCTAATCAAGGTCTAAATGTCATTGGATTACGCTGGAGCTACTGTTTCATTATCGGAACAATTTACTGTTGTCACATGGCACAGCTTCTGCAAAATAATTAACAACTAGATCATGGTCTTTGTTAACAATTATTGGACGAGGTTGAGCAAAATATCGTGATTTGTCAGAGGTGTGAGCAGATCACTTATTTGCCGCAAATAGTTGATATGCGAGACACTGACAAATCACGATATTTTGCGATAACCGAGTTCAATAATTGTTTTATCATTCGATCACCAAGTTTGTTTCATATTCTAATCCCTTCCTGGCAGTTCAAGGAAGTGATCTGCCATTTTTCTCTCGAGAGTGTGGTTCCAATTGCGCATGAGCAGAATATTATTTGCAGCAAAACACGTTTAAACGGTGCTACTCATGAGCAGACCATTATTTGTAGGCAGTTATTTGCAGGTCACATGGTGGGCTCTCGGCCAATGGAAACGAAGAAAACAATGCGTGGAATGATATAAATTTACCGTAGTCTATTGCGAATCCGTGAATTTGATTGGCAATATTACCGTTTTCTATCTGCTGTTAGTATAAATCTACTAGCGTTCTATCACGAATGCCGTTCTCTTATTGGCTACGCTACTCACTTTCTATTTAACAACCAGTGATAGTTCTCACTAAATCTGCCCCCGCTTCTATTTTATCCCTGAAGCATATCATCATCATCATGTCCTTTTCCCTCTGAGGGAAATAGGGCCTTGTGTTCTCTCTCTCCAAGCTTCTCGGTCTTTCGCACAACTACCAGCTTCTGCCCAACCTTTGAACCCAAGTTCACCTCGTTCTCTCTCTACCGTTCTTCGCCATGTCTCCTTCGGCCTACCTCTCTTACGTCTTCCTTCTGGGGTCCATGTTAGGGCTATCCTTGTGCTCTCATTTACACTTTTCCTCAACACATGCCCAATCAGTTTCCAGCGTCTACGTTTTATCTGTTGGGTGATCTCTTCCATATTCGTCTTGAATCTAATCTCTTCATTTGTCACTTTCATAGGCCAGTAAATCTTCAGAATTCGTCGTAGGCACTTATGGAGGAAAACATTAAGCTTGGTCTCGTCGCTTTTAATCATTCGCCAAGTTTCGCAACCATAGAGAAGGACAGCCAGTACACTGGATCTAAAAATCCTCAACTTGGTGTTTATGCTGAGTTGACTGTTCTTCCAGATGTTCTTTAAGTTGCAGAAGACTGCTTGTGCTTTTCCCAGCCTGGCACTTATATCCTCACCTGCACCACCTGTTGTTGTGACTGTAGCACCAAGATATACAAACTTCTCTACCTCTTCAATAACACTCCCTTCTAGTTGGATCTTTATTCCAGGATCAACATTCCATTTCATTACCACTGTTTTTCCTGAGTTAATCTTTAGCCCGGTCTTCTTCCCGTTTCTGTTAAGATTTTCAACCTTTGTTTGCATGTCCACTATCCTACTTGCAACAAGAGCCACATCATCAGCAAAGTCTAAATCCTCTAGCTTGTTCGTGAATTGCCATCTTATCCCAGTTTGCCTTCCTTCAATAGTCTTTCCCATAACCCAATCAATCACTAGAAGAAAGAGAAATCCAGACATGCAACAGCCTTGTTTCACCCCTGTCTTTACATCAAACCAGTCGTAACTTCCAGAACCATCTAGAACAGCACATTTGCTCTGTTCATACATTGCCTTTACCATTGTAATCAATTTGGATGGAATACCGTATTCTCTCATTATTTCCCATAAAATACCTCTGTCAATACTGTCAAAAGCCTTCTCGAAATCCACGAAACAAACATACAGGTTGGCATTCCACTCAATTACTTGCTCAATGATGTTTCTCAGAATGAATATCTGTTCGATTGTCCCCCTTCCTCTCCTAAACCCTGCCTGCTCTTGTCTAAGCCTGGTGTCAACGGTGTCCCTAATTCTTGTGATAATCACTTTGCCCAATACTTTCGCGGCCACAGGTAGCAGTGTTATTCCTCTCCAATTTCCACATTCCATGAGATTTCCCTTCTTAGGGAGACGAATGATCAACCCACATCTCCAGTCGTTAGGTACTCTTTCACTTTCCCAGATCTTCAAGAGCAATTCATACAACACAGCAGCTACTGTAGTTTCAAGATCTGCCTTCATCAGCTCTGTTGTCATGCCATCAACACCACCAGCCTTTCCATTCTTCATTTGTTTTATAGCAGTTCTGATCTCTGCATGTGTAACAGGACCTGTTTCAATTTCGAGTGGTTCACAAGCTTCGCTCTCCACTTCCGACCGTGTGGGGGGAGGTCTATTCAGAACTTCAGCAAAATGTTCCTTCCACCTTTTCTTTACCTCTTCCTCTTTTGTTAGTAGGATGCCTTCTTTGCTCCTTATTGAGTCTGTTCTTCTAGTCAGTTTGCTGCAAAGTTGTCTCGTAGCATCAAATACCGCCTTCATATTTCCTATTTTGGCTGCTTCCTCGGCATCACTAGCAATCTGGTCAATTCAATTCCTCCTATCTCTCCTCAGTTGTTTTTTCACTTCATTGTCTTTGGCTTGGTAGTCCTCTCTGTATGATGCTTTTAGTCTCTCTGAAGCATATAAAATTCTTATAAAATTTCACTGCGTATAAGGAATCTTTCATTTATTGTATGAACTAACATTTTATATTTTTTGTAAACTATATCACTCATACTGTTCAAGTAACTTAGGCATGGTATCATAAATTTTAATTAACTAAACCAACACATTCTGTGTAACTCATTCTATCACATGATATTCTTTACATAATACTCTCACGAAGTACATTCTGGAAAAAAGTATCAATCTACTCTGTTGTTCCAGTTTGATACTGAAACCATTTGTCTTGATATACGAGGACTCTTCGAGCAAATGCCTCGAAAGCAGAACGGAAGTTGAGATTTTTTCCGAGGTGCAAACAGAAGAATCGCGTTACAGTCGCCATATATGCAAATTAGAGTCAAGCTGTTTTGTCCTCAACGAAAACGCTGCAAAACATTTACATTTACATTTGGATCCCTGCCAGTCAAACCAGCCGTCACATGGGCTCTACGCTACGTAAAAAAAGCAAAAATAAGCGATCGAAATAAAC
>JAHPZR010044251.1:0-15779 GCA_019787425.1 Platygyra sinensis
TTGCACTGACTGCAATTATTGATTCTGCACACTACTCCAAATGAAGGACGGTCAGTTTCATCCTGCTGTTTCGGTCGAGGAAAAAGACTGTTGATGGTTCTCTGTGGCTGTTAGGAGCTTACTAATGTGGGTAGACGTGTCAAGATGAGAGTCAAACCATGACCCTAGATTCCTTACTTCAGGTTTAGCTTCTATGAGTGTGTTGCCAATGGTGATACTATTAAAGTTAACATTCTCAAGTTGTTTAGTGGCTATAAGTAAGAATTCGGTTTTATCGTCATTTAACTTTAATTGATTCCTGTTCATCCAATCAGGAGTGCATAAAAAAAATTCACATACCTAACATATCTAACACATGAAGGCAGCCATGCACCCATGCCATCCATTGGACTGCACCATAAGACTTGCTTTTCCTTAACTGGCACAGTGGGAACTGCTGGGGCACTTGGAAAAAAGGCAGCTTTGACTAGATCTGCATACAGTGATGTAATATCTTGTATCATTTCCTAAGAAAATGACAACAACTGCTTAGGATCAAACTGGCTACCTAGTCTAAGTATCTGACAGATTTTCCATTTTGGTGTACATGGATTTGGTACATGTTCACTACATTGGCTTTGGTCGCATTTACGAAAATTGTCTTGCATTTAAGTTGTAAGCTTGGTTGCATATTGATATTCAACATTTGAGAAGGTAATTTTAACCCTGAAAGGCAGATTAAGCCAATCAAAGAACGGAATCACTTGCACTGGGCCAGATCTAGCCTTTCATACCAATAAAAGATCTGGGATTAGTCCAACTGATTCACAGACAAACAGATGGATTGGATGACTTAACCCTTTACCCCTAAGGCAAATGGCAGTAAAAAAAAGTTTTGCCCAAATCCGCAAATAAAGACACTCTGCCTATGCACATTATACCATTTGATAGCCACTGATCAGCTTATTTATGAATTGACATCAGCAGCTATGAAGGAGATCTCCATTTTGAGAAATTGCTTTAAAATACAAAAATGAATGACTTAAAAATGTATCAACTGTCTACTATATTAGGTATGGCCCTAAACTACATGACTTGTATAGCTTAGGCCTGTTTCAAACGCCGTGCTTAAGTCGTGCCGAACTAAACTCATTGTTTAAGTTTGACTTTGGCACGGCTGTAGCACAGTTCTTGAAACCATTTAAGAATTAAGTTCGACTCTGCCGTGTAGCACGGCAAGGTCTGTCATGCTACCTGACTTTGGCGTGGCATGGTTTCAATGGTGTGCTATTGCTGTGCTGAACTAAATGAGTAAATAACTAAAATTATCATTTTGAATTTATCCGTTAGACCGCTGGTTTGTAATATCGTCTCTTTTGTAAACGCCCAGTGAGTCAATTAAGCTCAACCATGGTTCAACGTTTGAAATCAAGTCGTGCCAATGTCCTGCTACAGTCAAGCCAAATTGAATTAAGTTCGGCTTGACTTTAGCACGGTATTTGAAATGGGCCTTATTTAGAAGCTCTTAGCTAGTGCATAGCTTCAAGTGAAACATGAACATTCCATTTGCATCCCCCAAAGAAGAACTAAAAACTTGTGCGGGTGGTCAACCATGTCTTATAGGAGGGGTTAACAATTTTATGACTTCAATAAGTAGAGCATCACAAGACAATTTTCGTGGCAAAAATTCATAAAAAATCTAGTATCAAAAATTCACAAAGGGTAAGGGGCCAATAACTGTGCGTGCTCATGTGCATTGCTAAGGAGAAATTTCACTTCCAATATTACTTGAGTCAGCCTGAGCAGGGAAATTTTGAGCAATTCAACAACGTGCAATTTTGGCTTTATTTAACATGTTTTTTCTTTGTGTTCCACAAAATGCAAAGTGAAAAAGTACAAGCCAGAACAAAACAAGAGATTTCCATGTGGCTTTTGTGTGCTTCCTTAGATCTTGTCGAGGTTCCACTGCTCATGTGAACTGTGCATGTGCTAACAGCATAAATTTCGATAGATATCGGGGGAACTTCCAGTTATTTTAAATACAAAGGGAAATGCAGTTTGCCATTAAATCCAGCTTTTTTCAACAAGTAATGATTTAAGCTAATGCTGGAAATATAGCTATGCATTTCTTTAGAAAAAAAAATTAGGAATTATTTTTTCAATATTTTGAAATTCTCTCAAAATTTGACCTTTTAGAAATGAAACAAAATATATGCTTGGCATAATTAAGATTAAAATTACAATATAAAACAAATAAAAAAAACCTGATAAAGTATTATGCTTGGGAGCCTTACATATTATATTCAGAATTAGTCACATGACCATGGGCATGACCTGATGACAACATCACTGGTGTTACTGACTTGAAACACATGAAATAACTCTGAACTAAATAAAAATGACAAGTTTATATGACAATAAACTCCCTCAGCAATGGCTAAAAAATAACAGTTAGTGCAGGGCCCTCAAAAAATTAATCGGCCAATTGAACAACTCAGCATCAGAAATCATAACACCAGGGGTCCAGGGGCCTGTTTCTTGAAGATCCTGAAATGTTTTTGCACCCAGAAAGCCATAGCAAAATCTCAAACGTTGTGATTACAGAGCTGTATTATTTACAAATTCTGAATAGTATTCATCATATTATGACCAAAAGTTCCCTTCATACAAGAAGTTTCAGGCAAATAGAGCTTTCAGTTTTAGATACAGATTAACTGAAAATGGCTTTGCAGGCCTGAAAAAATTTTGGAGCTTTCGAGAAACAGCCCCCTGGTCTTGATCATGGAAGTTGTTCTAAAATTACTTTAACTTAGCATGATTTTGTATTCAGTATAAACAAATAACTGCAAAATAAAACTCTGAATGAAAAACTACCTCAAACATTTTCTGTGGTTGTGCTGTAGGCTTGAGTTGTTTTGTTGATCCACTAGTCTATTAAGAGAGGACAAAATTTAATTGTTTGTTGATGTACATGTAGAAACATATCTCTAGAGTTACATGTGAGATATCTTTTAACAGTGAGCTTCTTAAAAATAATCAGTAGTCAGTAGATATCACTATTATTTAAGCAAAAAACACATCATCTACTTTTTTGATGCATGCAATGACTGCTGATTTCACAAACTTGTTAGGTTTAAACAAAACAGAATTCAAGCATTGGATTAAAAAAACAGCCATCAGTGAGTGACTAGAGTTAAAGGGATAGCATTGTGAGCTGTGCATGTGTAAAACTGCATTTTCATATCAGCTAAAATTTAGAGGGGATTTTTCATGTAATGTGTTAATTTGTAGCCAAGGAAAAGCAGTGAATGCAGATTCCACAGTATGTTAAGATTTAGAAGCCAATAATAAAATAAATAGACAAAAAATCATGTCATTTTAGACTAAAATTCTCACGGAGGACTCCCGTACAAAAAGGACGGGGATGCTTGTCAGAAATTTTCAAAAGAACATCTAAGAGGTACGGCTGTACCAAGATCCTGTTTTGTGGGCGTGGCTTGAAATGTTTTTCACACCTAAGAGGTACCAATTCTAAAACAACATAGTGACTGTTGTATTTTTCAGCTCAATACCATAAAACAAGGTACAACAAGACCCCCCCCCATTCCTTTTTAACCCTAGTGCCACACGCACCATCATATTTCAACACAATCCATGCATTTTTCAAACATTAAGACTTCTTATAGTTATAAATACTTGTTTTCTGCAGCATATCTGCACAGAATTCTGTGCTTAATATGTACGTAGAATGCTTGAGTAGATTCTTGAGAAAATTAAGACTTAGTGGTCAAGATGCACTGAATAGCTCAACTGGCCCAGGCACATTCACGTCTAGTCTCTACTTGGCGATTCTATTTTTGAATTTCACAAACAAGATTGAAATCTTTGTTGGATGTTTTCAATTTCTGGATTGAAAGCTTGCACATGCGCAAATCATGTCCCTTTAAGTCAGTATAAGGCTGTTTGATTTGGAAGATGAAAATATAAATGTAATGTAGATTATACATCTCCAATGAGGCCTCCACTAAAATATGCCTGGCCAAGTTTCCAAACATCAGGTAATCCTTCATTCAACAGCTCTGATAATTCCTCCACAAATAGCACACGCTGAGGCACTGAAGTTCCACTTTTAACTGAAATAAACCATGGCATAAAGTCAGTCAAATACTGAATTCTGTCCATTGAATTCAAAGAATGATATCACAGCTAGTCTAAAGTTCAACTTAAAATAACAGTTTAATGCTAAAATGATGACTCAAGAAGGTAATACAAAAAAATAATGATGAAGCTGTACATACATTGGAAATGGGATTTATCAGAGTTCAACTACTAAATTTGCTAAAACTTACTATAAATAGACTACTCAGGAACTATTGGAAAAAATAAGATTACACAAGCACAAACACAGTCGTAAAATACTTTATTCATTCATTCCAACTTTAAATCCAATCATGTGAGAAAGAAGCACACAGCACCCAATTTATGTTTCTTGAACAATTAGAAAAGTTGACTAAATTTCTGCACTTTAACAACTTACGCTACGCTCCAAAGATGACGTCTTACTGGGAGTTGAAGTAAACCCTAAAGAATCCCAAAGAGTCCACTGTCCCCCCCCGGTAAGAAACTGCAAAAGAGACCCAGCCATTCAATATTAAACTAATTCATAAATCTTACTGCCATATGACTTTTGCCAACCAGATAACACAACTTAAATTGATAATATGTCATTTTCTCTCCACTTCTAGATATTGGACACGCTTTCTTTACAGACATTTGTGTCCATTGTTTCAGTGCACCTTTGCTGCGAGCACAGATCACATTGCAATGTCACACAATGTCGTACATCAACTGCACACACTACGGAAGAAAATAATATAAGCAAGTAAAGGGCTAACCTGCAGTTTATTCTCTTAAATGATTAGTGACCCCCTCTTGTCTTTTCATAGATCACTTGCTTTACCCCATTTCAACAAAAATCTACATGTATATATGAGATATTACAGGTACTAATATTTTGGTTTTGTGCTCACATGTGACCAGAGTTGTCTTCAAAATTTTATGTGGATGGGTGCCAAGAGTAATAGTATGCTGGACAAAACTGTTCTGGATTGACATTTTACAACAAAAAATTGAAATTTTCAATCTACAGGTTGTGTGCGATGCAAAAAAGTTTTTAATTATCTTAAATTCCACACAATGGAAAGTTATTTTCATATAGATCATGTAAGGAAGACAAGTGTTTCTCATGCTTTCTTGTCAAAATCATGACAAGAAAATCCATCAGCATGTATAGTACCGCTCAAAGGTAAGTTACCACCGTCTCGCATCTTGTTTCTCTCGAGACTCGTCTCGAGAGAAACGAGACGTGTCTCGTTTCTCGCGAGTGCACTGGAAGTACCAATACTTCGCTTTCGTCGATATTCAAACCTGTTTTGTGTATTATTGTACCGATTTGTGTGGTAAGCACGATTTTCATTCTCATCAGCGATGCGTGTGTATGGCCATGTGTGTATAAAGAACTTTTTTCGTCTGCAAGCCGACAACTTCTTGCAGCTTCTTGCGGTCGCTTGCTCTTGGATCCTACATGTACATGTACAAAGGCACAAGAACATCTTTGCAGTAGGAAGTTAAAAAGGATAAAACTTCTTTGGCGGTTAGAAGTTAAAACCGAAAGAACTTCTTTGCACTGACATCTTAGCACGCGAAGAATTGTATCAAAACGTGATGCAAAGTTGGACCGATCCAAATTGTGAAACGTACTCTGTAAATTCACAAGGGCGAACAACCTTTCGATCGGATGACTGGTAGCCGCTCAAACGGCCAAAAGTACTTAATGAACGGGCTGATGATGAAAAATTTACTTTGAATTTCTTTGATCCGGCCAGCCGTCTGAGCTGCTGTTTACATGTTTCTACAAAATTACTTACATGTTTTTCCGCTCAAAACGTAAACAAATGCAGACGAAGGACGTCGGATTCTCGCAACAAATAAATCGTTGACCTTTCGGACGTTATATTGGTTTACCATTACACAGAGGTCTTGGGAGAAATTTCTTAAATGATATGATTAATATTTAAGTTCTAAGCGTAAAGCTGTAAAAAAAGTCTGAAACCATGTTTAGTCATCCTTGCCCCCCCCCCCCCCGACAATTTTTCGTCGGGGAATGATTAGATGTTATCCGCTAACAATGGGAAGATCTTTGGTGACGATGGGCTAAAGCCAACGTGTGAAGTAGTTGGCCTCAAAATAACTTTACAGATTGAAACAGAAGATAAAGCCCTTGGGCTTTTTGTTGGGTTAATAATTATTTTTCATCAACTGTTTAAGCATAACACTATACTTGCGTTACACTTAAGACACACAAGCTTTATGGCAAATAGAACCAGCGATGTATTTGCCGCGACGCTTTGCAAAACAAAAATTCATTTGCCGCGAATGCGAAATCCACTCGTCAACACGTGCTGCTAGATGGAACAATCCCTTGCAAAATCTTTGACTTAGTACAGTCACTGCATCACATAAACCTTATTAGAAATTCCTGTCTTCGATGA
Organism: Platygyra sinensis; assembly: GCA_019787425.1. Taxonomy (NCBI): domain Eukaryota; kingdom Metazoa; phylum Cnidaria; class Anthozoa; order Scleractinia; family Merulinidae; genus Platygyra; species Platygyra sinensis. The sequence continues at coordinate 6,531 of JAHPZR010044251.1, forward strand.
TATAGCATTTCAGCGTTAGGATGAAACGATTTTTGTTTAATAGAAGCTGGGAAATTTTTAGTGTTGCCGTTGACGCTTCGGAGAAGAATAAAGTTCATAAAGCTTAGCGACTTGTCGGCGCGTGCCGTCAGACAAAACTTTCCCTGGCAGAAAAAATGAAAACTAATGCAAACGGCGCATCTCGGAAACCCTGATAAAAACTCTTGTCTTCAGAGGTATAGTATTTTGGCATTTGAATGAACGATTTGTACCATATAGAACCGGAGATTTCGTTTTTCCCACAATTTCTATGACGCTTTTATGCAACAGACGGCCGAAAGCCGGAAAACTTTTCTTCTGGACAAAATTAAATGTTTGTGTTAGCGGTTATTGCAGAGTGCATAAATGTAGGCAACTACATTCCGAGATAATGAAAATAGCTACAGTATCGAGGTTGCAAAAGTATGGATTCGCACTGAGCAAGATTCGCGAAATCAACTCTTTGAACCCACGCGTGATCGCATGAATAGCCCTTTTCACGGTTAGCTTTTCTCATTTGCATTACAATGTAATTCTACGTGGATGCGAGGCAATTTCGGGCTAAAACTGCAAAATAGCCCGAAATTGCCTCACATAGATGCTAGATTTCATTGTAATGCAAATGAGAAGGGTTAACCGTGAAAAGGGCTATTAGAACGAATGTAACTCTTGTTGTAGTTTATGGAGATTTTAAACCTTACTTGGCTATTTCTATGAACTTTTTCCTTTCCTTCGCAAATTGTTGTTAAAAACAATCGTGTTCTGCGACGCAAATTCAGTGCCTAATTAATTATCACTGCGTACGTTTGATATTTGTTCGATATGAATCGAGCGAACGAACAATGCATCAATGCATACATGTACCTTCTGTTACTCGGTCCCATCGATTTGCCGGTGAACTGCAGAGCAACAATCGTTTATACACATAACCGGTTTCTTACGCGTAATATATTCCATACTGAATGCTTCAGTGATTCTCGAGAGAAATGAGAAACGACTCGAGAGAAACGAGAAACGTCTCGAGAGAAACGAGACCCGTCTCACGAGAAACGAGACGGGAGGTGGTAACTTACCTTTGAGCGGTACTGTAAGGAGTTTCTTGTCAAAATACTCCAATACTCCAAATAAGACTCTTTAAAACAAACATTAATTAAAAGTTTATACCTTTTTGCCTTAGTACCTTTGCTCCTTAGTTCCACAGTGCCTTAGCCGATGGCAGCCCCAATATTGCACTCCACACCAAAAGTGAGCAAAGTGACCCCCATTTGTTTTGGCCTTTCTGACAGAGTTAGCAGTAGCTTATCTTTTTATGGTATGGCAATTTTTTTTTCATTTAGTATGCTGGAATATCTTGGGCACAAATATTCTTAAATAAATACTTCTGGTAACAGATTCATTGGTAGGGTCAGATTACAGCATTTGTATAAAATACTGAAAATCATGATGTCTAAAACACGCTAGTCAGATCATGCAACACACACCTAAAGAGGTAACACTTCTGGATTCTCTGATGTCCAACTCCATTTTTGAGGAATCAACCTGAAGCAAGGGAACAGAGTCTAACAAAGAAATGAAAATCATTGTTTCATTCCTATGTGTCAAAATCTGTCTGACTTACTATCTGAATTAGAATGCATAAAAAAAGACTATTGATCTTAAGCAGTTCATGAACATCATAGCAGCTGACCATGCATCAATGAACTCATAATATAATTATTACATGTACATTGAACATTAAGATTGAGGCTTTAAGTGTTGATTCTCCTTCCCAAAGGGCTGTCACAGGGCTGATTATCATCAGTACAATTGTAATTACTTCAAGAGGGTTGCATCAAAACTACAATCTTGGACAGTATAGAATGGAACAATTATCTCCCATCCCCAGTAGCGCATTGGATTAGGGCATAAGTCGCAGGTCTAAGTGGCATGCATGAACTCTGTCGGGTCTGCTATTTTTATTTTTTTTCCTTTCTGCGAGCAATGTAAGTTGAAATGTTTTTTCTTTTGCCGTAAAATGCTCTGGGAAATAATGCCAGCGCACTGCCATTCACTCCATCTCCCTCACATTAATGAACCCTCCCTCCACGTACACTAAATACAGTGTATTGCCACCTCGTCAGAGGTGCCAAAAAAATCAAGCAAGTGAAAGTATCGATAAAGTACTTTTAAAAGGACCAAAATTTAAGGTTCAATTCTGAAAACCTAAGAAAGGGAGCTTAATTGGAGATGTGAAGCGTTTAATATTTTTCATGATTTCCCACGCGTGCAACTGACCAACAATAAAAAATATATTGGGATTGGTTAAAGAAATAACTTTGCTTTTCACGGCCTACACTTCAGCAATGCATTTATGCATATTCAATTTTCCCATCAATAAAGTACATGACACCAAAAATAAACTATGCTGTGATTTTATTTCAATTCTATTTGAGTCACACACAGAGATCATAAGATTTTAGTTCCACTAACATTCTTTTAACTTGGTTATTGAACGTGCGACAACAGATCAGATGTGCCCTGCATAGCAAACATAGCTTCTTGTAACGCCAGTGTCGTCCTTGGACAATCTTGGCCAGTATAAAATGGAACAATTATCCCCCATCAACCCCCAAAGCAATGATGGCGGCATGAAGGAGCAAAAAACGTGCCATTTTGGCATCATTGAAATGGGGGGGAGGGCGGTCCAGATGTTCCATTTATATTGTCCAAGATTGTAGTCATGAGTTCACTTGAGTGCTAGTTACCAAAACTGATTTTGTAGCAAATAAGCATTAAATAGAGTGTTAATCTGATGACATGCACATCAAGAGAGTTAATTCTTACCCTTAGATTTGTGATCTTCCTGACAGTTAGCCAGTAATTTGAGTAACCAATCCTTCTGGTGAACAAGGCATTCCCAAGCAGGATCCCCTTGGTAGTCTAAGTCTACCAGATACCTACAATCAAGTTTGCCAAGTCTTGACTTAAATATGTATCTAAATATGGTATGTGCAATCTAATAACAGAAAGGGAATGATTCATATACAATATACCGTTTTTGAGAAGTGTACAGAAGAACAATCTTTCATCTTATTTTGAATAATTAAAACCTTTAATTCTGGAACAACAGTATGGTTTTCTGTTTGCTCAGGTTTTCTGTGGAGGAGGCATGGTCGAGTTGTCAGCGTGTCGGACTCGCAATCCAGCAGTCCTGGGTTCGAGTCCCACTCTGACCCCTACCTGGATCTGTTTCTCGGTAGCCCTCAGTTCAAATCCTCGGTCACGCTTGTAAATAGCCAACTGGTTTGCCTCCAGCCAGTTGGGATTCTTAACAATGTTCTGTTCGATTTGAAATATTTGTTTCAGTTGTTTGCTTGGCCCCACTAGCACTTGTGTGCTATAAACACTGCTGCTGAGGGTAAATAAAGGTTATATTTTTTTTATTTTTCAGAATCATTGTTATGAATTCAGTGTTTACTGACTGCCTAGTGCTAATAAGATAATTACAGTTTATACATGTACATGTACCTAATAAGTTTCTTCTGTTCTTCTAGAGGTGATGGCAAGTCAGCCAGTTTAAGTTTAAGACATTCTCGGAAGCTCTCTATTTTTGCTTCAACTTCTTGCAAAACTAAAATAATCAAAAAGGTTGATTTATTAATTAAATAATTGTGGATTGAAGTCTATTGTAAGTGTAGAGTGCTGCTGCAATGAATACTATTGGTAAAAAAAAACAATAACATTGACTTTATTTTAACAATACTGAAAAAGGCTTTTGTAGCCCCCAGTTAGCAGAGCTATTCTAGGCGGGCTACTTAAACTGACATTGTATAATTATTAAGCTCTCAAACAGACATACACACTAAATCACTTACAATAAAATAAGTAAATGAGCGAATATATAAAAAAAACAAATAATAGTTATAACTAAGCAGACACACATAAATTGCATTAGACTGAGAGGAAAATAAGGAAAGAGATTCTTAGCAGGTCAAAGAGAAAGCTGGTCAGTTGAAATACGAATATAAGCTAGAAAGGACAATGTACAGTGTAGCACATGTCAAATTTAATCTCCTCAGTTTCAAGAATTATTTTCAAAAGCAGGAGAGTCAGCTTGCATTTAAAAGGTGCTCTCCTTAGCTTACAAAATTCAGGGGGATGCCATTCCATATTTTCACAAGCAACTGATGATTTTCTTTTACTGACATTGAAATAACTTTAACTGTGCATAGCTTGAAGAGTAAATCAAGCATGTTTAAGGTAATTCCCCTGAAATAAAACTGACAATAGATTTTCGTTCAAACTTTGCCCACTGAATATTTACCATATGAGAACTTCAATTTTGAAATAAAAAAGGGGGGTGCCCATACTCATTAAGGAGCACTGGGGCATTGAAAATGACCCATTTTGGCATTATTTAATGCTTATTACAACAACGCATTCCCAGTCATAATTGTAAATTTTCATGACCGAGACTCATGAGAACACACATTAAACTGGAGTCAATGCATTGTATCGGACACAAATAAACTTTTTAAGTTTGATTTAGACAGAAAGCTGAATTCTTGATTAAAATTTCAACCAAATATTTTGACATGGTTACCATAGGGCAAAATAGAAAAGACCACAGTTTACTTGCTATTTTCGTTATTTATTCAATTTTCAGCAATAGGAATCAGATCAGTCTTTCCTCAAGAAAAGTTTATGATAAGTTGATTACAATGACTGAAAAAAAAGTTGGGGTGCCCATGCTCGTTTGTGAGCTATAGCCATTTTCCAACACACAGCACTCAATGTCAAGGCAAATCCACTATGTTTTCAATATGCGCGTGCACGTGGGCGCGCTAAATGACGCCATAAATTATGCGCAGAAAGGATGCGCAGTGCAATTGTGGGGAATGACCTTAAGGAGGTTCACAATAGTTTTTAGGTTTTCTGGGACTTTTACATTTGAGGGATTCATTAAAACAAGATAATTTTTCTTACAATTTCTTAGTAACAGATACTAGCTCGATCATCAGTAAACATAAACACATGACGTCATCAGCTGTTACCATAGCAAACAGCATATAGTTGTAAATAAGAGCCATCATGGAGCTAACGCTAATAACGCAAAAATTAACTTGGTGACCCCTATTTTTCTTAGTTTTATCATGAGAATGGGAGCAATTATAGAGAGTTTAAAAAATTCTCTGGATCAGATTTTATGTATTTGCAAAAAACAGTATTTTCTGAATGGCTATAAATCTGATCCAGAGAATTTTTTTAAATTTTACCAGTAGTTTTCTTTAAGTCTACACTACCCAATTTTAAAACAAAATAGTGGGGTCACTGGACTGTTTTTCAAATAATTCAATTCGCGTCTCAAGAAAATTTACGCGGGTCTCGCGCCTTTCTAAAATCAACCCTTTACAAGATCCTGCTTTTTGCATGCGCCAAATGTTGTCCGCTGGTCAAAGCCCTTGATTTGTTTTGAAGAGTCGCTTGCTCAAGTTTCGATTGATTTCATCAGCTTGTCCAGCTTAATCAACACTACTTAATCTACACTACCCATTTTAAAAAAAAAAAGTGGGGTCACCGGACTTGTTTTCAAATAATTCACTTCGCGTCTCAAGAAAATTCATGCGCGTTTCGCGTGTTTCTAAAATCTTACCTTTACAAGATCCCGCTTTTCACATGCACTGGTCAAAGAACTTGATTTGTTTTGAAGAGTCGCTCACTAAATTTTCGGTTGATTTCATCAGCTTGTCCAGCTTAATCAGTCATTTAAGCGGACCTGTAAATATTTTTCGAAGTGCTGTTAACAAGCTTAGCTTGCTTCGTTGCTATGTTTGGAGTATTTCCAAATTGTTTGTTTATCATTTCACTGTCTTTTGCTTTACTTAGTTTTCTAGAGGCAGGATAAAACAGTAGACTGGTTCACACTGATTTGAATATTAACTAAACTAGAAGGAGAGAAATCATGAGAGATGTGGTGTCTGCTAGTTATAACTATATTGTGTTTTTTTTATATATTCGCTCATTTACTTATTTTATTGTAAGTGATTTAGTGTGTATGTCTGTTTGAGAGCTTAATAATTATACAATGTCAGTTTAAGTAGCCCGCCTAGAATAGCTCTGCTAACTGGGGGCTACAAAAGCCTTTTTCAGTATTGTTAAAATAAAGTCAATGTTATTGTTTTTTTTTACCAATAGTATTCATTGCAGCAGCACTCTACACTTACAATAGACTTCAATCCACAATTATTTAATTAATAAATCAACCTTTTTGATTATTTTAGTTTTGCAAGAAGTTGAAGCAAAAATAGAGAGCTTCCGAGAATGTCTTAAACTTAAACTGGCTGACTTGCCATCACCTCTAGAAGAACAGAAGAAACTTATTAGGTACATGTACATGTATAAACTGTAATTATCTTATTAGCACTAGGCAGTCAGTAAACACTGAATTCATAACAATGATTCTGAAAAATAAAAAAAATATAACCTTTATTTACCCTCAGCAGCAGTGTTTATAGCACACAAGTGCTAGTGGGGCCAAGCAAACAACTGAAACAAATATTTCAAATCGAACAGAACATTGTTAAGAATCCCAACTGGCTGGAGGCAAACCAGTTGGCTATTTACAAGCGTGACCGAGGATTTGAACTGAGGGCTACCGAGAAACAGATCCAGGTAGGGGTCAGAGTGGGACTCGAACCCAGGACTGCTGGATTGCGAGTCCGACACGCTGACAACTCGACCATGCCTCCTCCACAGAAAACCTGAGCAAACAGAAAACCATACTGTTGTTCCAGAATTAAAGGTTTTAATTATTCAAAATAAGATGAAAGATTGTTCTTCTGTACACTTCTCAAAAACGGTATATTGTATATGAATCATTCCCTTTCTGTTATTAGATTGCACATACCATATTTAGATACATATTTAAGTCAAGACTTGGCAAACTTGATTGTAGGTATCTGGTAGACTTAGACTACCAAGGGGATCCTGCTTGGGAATGCCTTGTTCACCAGAAGGATTGGTTACTCAAATTACTGGCTAACTGTCAGGAAGATCACAAATCTAAGGGTAAGAATTAACTCTCTTGATGTGCATGTCATCAGATTAACACTCTATTTAATGCTTATTTGCTACAAAATCAGTTTTGGTAACTAGCACTCAAGTGAACTCATGACTACAATCTTGGACAATATAAATGGAACATCTGGACCGCCCTCCCCCCCATTTCAATGATGCCAAAATGGCACGTTTTTTGCTCCTTCATGCCGCCATCATTGCTTTGGGGGTTGATGGGGGATAATTGTTCCATTTTATACTGGCCAAGATTGTCCAAGGACGACACTGGCGTTACAAGAAGCTATGTTTGCTATGCAGGGCACATCTGATCTGTTGTCGCACGTTCAATAACCAAGTTAAAAGAATGTTAGTGGAACTAAAATCTTATGATCTCTGTGTGTGACTCAAATAGAATTGAAATAAAATCACAGCATAGTTTATTTTTGGTGTCATGTACTTTATTGATGGGAAAATTGAATATGCATAAATGCATTGCTGAAGTGTAGGCCGTGAAAAGCAAAGTTATTTCTTTAACCAATCCCAATATATTTTTTATTGTTGGTCAGTTGCACGCGTGGGAAATCATGAAAAATATTAAACGCTTCACATCTCCAATTAAGCTCCCTTTCTTAGGTTTTCAGAATTGAACCTTAAATTTTGGTCCTTTTAAAAGTACTTTATCGATACTTTCACTTGCTTGATTTTTTTGGCACCTCTGACGAGGTGGCAATACACTGTATTTAGTGTACGTGGAGGGAGGGTTCATTAATGTGAGGGAGATGGAGTGAATGGCAGTGCGCTGGCATTATTTCCCAGAGCATTTTACGGCAAAAGAAAAAACATTTCAACTTACATTGCTCGCAGAAAGGAAAAAAAATAAAAATAGCAGACCCGACAGAGTTCATGCATGCCACTTAGACCTGCGACTTATGCCCTAATCCAATGCGCTACTGGGGGATGGGAGATAATTGTTCCATTCTATACTGTCCAAGATTGTAGTTTTGATGCAACCCTCTTGAAGTAATTACAATTGTACTGATGATAATCAGCCCTGTGACAGCCCTTTGGGAAGGAGAATCAACACTTAAAGCCTCAATCTTAATGTTCAATGTACATGTAATAATTATATTATGAGTTCATTGATGCATGGTCAGCTGCTATGATGTTCATGAACTGCTTAAGATCAATAGTCTTTTTTTATGCATTCTAATTCAGATAGTAAGTCAGACAGATTTTGACACATAGGAATGAAACAATGATTTTCATTTCTTTGTTAGACTCTGTTCCCTTGCTTCAGGTTGATTCCTCAAAAATGGAGTTGGACATCAGAGAATCCAGAAGTGTTACCTCTTTAGGTGTGTGTTGCATGATCTGACTAGCGTGTTTTAGACATCATGATTTTCAGTATTTTATACAAATGCTGTAATCTGACCCTACCAATGAATCTGTTACCAGAAGTATTTATTTAAGAATATTTGTGCCCAAGATATTCCAGCATACTAAATGAAAAAAAAATTGCCATACCATAAAAAGATAAGCTACTGCTAACTCTGTCAGAAAGGCCAAAACAAATGGGGGTCACTTTGCTCACTTTTGGTGTGGAGTGCAATATTGGGGCTGCCATCGGCTAAGGCACTGTGGAACTAAGGAGCAAAGGTACTAAGGCAAAAAGGTATAAACTTTTAATTAATGTTTGTTTTAAAGAGTCTTATTTGGAGTATTGGAGTATTTTGACAAGAAACTCCTTACAGTACCGCTCAAAGGTAAGTTACCACCTCCCGTCTCGTTTCTCGTGAGACGGGTCTCGTTTCTCTCGAGACGTTTCTCGTTTCTCTCGAGTCGTTTCTCATTTCTCTCGAGAATCACTGAAGCATTCAGTATGGAATATATTACGCGTAAGAAACCGGTTATGTGTATAAACGATTGTTGCTCTGCAGTTCACCGGCAAATCGATGGGACCGAGTAACAGAAGGTACATGTATGCATTGATGCATTGTTCGTTCGCTCGATTCATATCGAACAAATATCAAACGTACGCAGTGATAATTAATTAGGCACTGAATTTGCGTCGCAGAACACGATTGTTTTTAACAACAATTTGCGAAGGAAAGGAAAAAGTTCATAGAAATAGCCAAGTAAGGTTTAAAATCTCCATAAACTACAACAAGAGTTACATTCGTTCTAATAGCCCTTTTC
>JAHPZR010044252.1:7500-10327 GCA_019787425.1 Platygyra sinensis
TGAACGTTTCTGTTGAATGGTGGATTAAACCATTATTACATTTCTCCGCCTTCTCTCTTGGTTGGTTGATACTGTCCCGCTTGGTAATATTACAGACTGATTTTAAGGCAGTCGCATTCATAGGGACAATACCGCCGGCCCTTGCTGCGTTGCAATTTCTTGTCACCACGTTCTCCTTGTTTAACACTGATTTGTTATGTGCCGTCGATGTTGGTTTTAAACGTTGGACCTGTAACAGCTGTAGCTCTTTTTTACGGTGTTACTGTTGAAGATCTTGTGCATCACGTGGCCTTTTGGAAAGTTCTTCATCCTAAACTTTTTTAGAATAAGACTTTCCTAGGTTGGTGGCGACTTCTTGCTATAAGGGTGGGTTATACCAAATAATACTTCCTGTTGTCGGTTTTTTTCTGTCAGGGTTAGAAGGTTGCGAGCGGAAAAGGGAGACGTTGAAATTTGAGCAGTGCTTGTATCCGCTGGCATCAAGGGCCTTTTGGTAAAGTGAACAGCTTTGTTTAAGGATGCTTCATCTTGAGATTCTCACAGAGGCGTTTGTTGATGGATAGTGGGATGTTTTTACTGATCTGCGGTGGATTGTTGGACTTGTTGTTGATGTAGCAGTGGGATGTGTGTTTGGGCTTAGTGTAGGGCAAGTACGTGCCGTTAGACAAGTTGATGTGACGTCAGGCAATTCACGATTTCTTGTTGGCTTTCAATTGTGATCTTTAAGCGCATATTTGTTAAACGATCTTGCCAGAGGTCTTTCTTGATAATCTACATCAATCCCTGACGACATGGGGCGATGGGCCGGTTGGATAATACCAAGGCCGTCATCTCTGGTATCAAAAAGGCCGAAAGGGGATTGTTGGCCCCAGTATTTCTCTCATATGATGTTGTGCATGCAGTGGCAGACAGGATATGAAGTTATTCCGTGTGTCCTACACAAGCTTGCACGTTTAAGCACCATCATAGCTTCCCATTGTTACGTCACAGAGGTTTGACAATGCTTTTTTGCCCCATGACTCACCAGAGTCATACAGCAGGGATTTCTTTGCATGAAGGATGATGTGCCATTCATCATCAGTAATGCTGTGGTAGTGAGATGCAAAGTCAAGAGCGGTGTTCAGTAGGTTGATGGAAATGGATGGATAGAATTCAACAACATCAAAAGCAATGAACGAGTGGTCATCCTTATTTTCAATGTTGTTGAATCAGTTCAGGACAGCTTTAGTGTTCTTCCATTGGTTTAAGCCAAGCTTACTTACTATGTTGGTGTTTATTGGGTCTAGGATTTGTTTGCTAACTTTGCCGATCTCAGATTTGGCTGGGTTGATAAGGCGACACATGGGGTTGTTAGCGTAGTTTGGTTTGTGGTCTTTAAGAGTAATGAAGGCTTCACGCTTGGCAGTAGTATTGATGCGGTCATCTAATTGTAGCTTTTGGGCAATACACTTGGCTTCTAGGTCAATTGGATTCGTGACATCTGGGGCCACTTCTTTGTAGGTCTTAGTAATATTCTTCTGCAAGAGGTTATTATATATGGGTGCATCCATTCTGTAGAAATTGGTAGTTTTGTCAGCGAGTACCAAGAGCTCTTTAGAATTTTTAATGTTGGTTCATATGTCAGAGGAAAGTTTATTTTGGAATCAGCACTTGACCTTTCTGAATTTGATGTTCTCAATCATGCTAAGTAGCCCCTTCTCAAAATTTGCCATGGCCAGTATTTGCGGAGGTGTACTCTTAGAGGAGAATCCAAATGTTTCTTTCTGGTTGCTTTTAGCTTCGGGGTTAAGGAAAAATATGCTTTCCATCTCATCCGTCTGCAGAGGTGTTCGGTTTTCTCAATCAGCTTACAGTTGTGGTCTTGCTCTGATGGTAAAGGAATGTTCTATATATATATATATATATATATATATATATATATATATATATATATATATATATATATATATATATATATATATATATATATAAACTCAATTAGTGTTCACCGTTGATTCCAGAAAAGTGCTCAACAGTTAAGGAGCGGTAATATCAGTATGTAGTCTACTCAATATGAGTACATATGGACTTTAATACAGTTCTGTTTCGTAGACCAACAAACGTTGGTCCACTCATCAGTTAAACTCCATACACACTGAAGCATCGTTAAGGCTTACATCACTTATCAACATCATCACGCGACATTGCTTGTCCGTTAACATGAGAGTAACGCATTTGAAAATTCAAAAATTACATGCGCCCGTTTGTGATTGGTCATTTAGTTTACAGTTCAATTATATGTTGCTTGTCCGTGAGAGTAACGCATTAGAAAAATCAAAAATTATTATGCGCGAGCTTGTGATTGGTCATTTAGTTTACAGTTCAATTATATCTCAGGATGTACTTCCTTCGGTGTCTGCAGCTTGAAACAAGCTCGTTGCGCTTGTTCAGCGTTGCCATTTGGGGATACGATATAATAAAAAACTTTTCGTGTAGGCATAAATTACATCGCTTGCTTTGATTTGAATATGCTCTGGCTTTTGCGAGCATCTTCCACGACAATGTAAAAACGACCTGCGAATCACCATAGAAGCGAATAAAAGAATTGTCAACTTCCTTGATGTAACGCTTGACCTTACTACCGAGAGATTCAGGCCATATTCAAAACCAGCGACCACCCCTCTCTATGTGCACAGCAAGTCAAACCACCCGTCTAACATAATAAGAAACATCCCAGAGGCAATCAACAAAAGGCTATCTGAAATTTCGTCTGACGAAGATGCATTTAACGAAGCTGCACCCCCATACCAGGAAGCATTGCGCAAGAGCGGGTATGCGTACCACCTCA
>JAHPZR010044253.1:0-7500 GCA_019787425.1 Platygyra sinensis
CTACTTCCCCCTGGATAGGGATGCTAGTCCATCGCACCCATGTCAGGTTTCCCCCAGCATTCCCTTTGCTGGTACCCATGTATACCACCTGGGGGAGAGAGAGGCACTGTGAAGAGGCAAGTGTCTTTCTGCCCCAAGAACCCACATACAAATGTCCCCCCGCCTGGGATCGAACCCGGGACGCTTGCTTTAGAGTTGAGCACACTAACCATGAGGCCAGTCACGCCTCCCTTCAATCACAATACTTAAACTAAAAAAAGGCTTTACTTTCTTATACTTTGAGAATGAACTGTATCAACAACTGGCAAATTACTACAACATTCAAGTATTGATCACATACATGTATTCTCAGCCATAGCAGGAGTTACTGTGAATTGAAGGCTTTCGGGGAAAAAGGCGCGGCTACCGGCTATTACTCTGACACATCAAAAATGAAATTTATCAAAAACGCTCCAAATTTCGCATGCAGTTTTGTTTAGGTGCGTTAGACAATGTTCTGCATGTTTTTTTGCTGAAGTTTGTTTCGTTTTCGAGATATTACGTATGCAAAAAACCCTGTATTTGTTGTCACGTCAGCACGTGACCGCAAAGACGGTAATTTCACTTAAAATCCAGCAAAATATTGATCTTTTGCAACGTGTAACCTCAAAAAGTGTTGATGTCAGGTTAAAACCGTTAAAACTTTTATTTCACGTTAACGTGCGACCGCAAAGACGTTCGGTTCACTCAAATTACAGCCAGATGTTAATTTCCCGCAATGCGCAAGCTAGACAATGTTGATATCAGGTCATTTACAGAGACTTAAAATTTTGATTTCACATTATCACGCCACCGCAAGGACTTAAACCCTTAGGGTTTTACTTAGGGTTAGGGTTACCGCTCGAAACTAGGGCTAGCGTTGAAGGGTTACGGAACAAGGTTAGGCTTAGAGTTAACGCTTAGGGCTACGGCTTGAAACTAGGGTTACCGCTTGAAACTAGGGTTACGGAACAAGATTAGGCTTAGAGTTAACGCTTAGGGCTACCGCTTGAAACTAGGGTTACCGCTTCAAATAGGGTTACCGCTTGAAACTAGGGTTACGGAACAAGGTTAGGCTTAGAGTTAACGCTTAGGGCTACGGCTTGAAACTAGGGTTACCGCTTAAAACTAGGGTTACCGCTTGAAACTAGGTTACGGAACAAGGTTAGGCTTAGAGTTAACGCTTAGGGCTACCGCTTGAAACTAGGGTTACCGCTTGAAATAGGGTTACCGCTTGAAACTAGGGTTACGGAACAAGGTTAGGCTTAGAGTTAACGTTTAGTGTTACCGCTTGAAACTAGGGTTAGCGTTGAAGGGTGAGGGTTATTGCCGAGGGTTAGCGCTAGCGCTTCATTGTTAGGGTTAGCGCTTCGGATAACGTTAGAGTTAAGGTCAGGACGCGTTAGGGTTAGTGCAGTGTTAGGCCAAGGAGAACAATCAAGATGTAACCTTAAAAAATGTTGATTTCAGGTTTTTAAAACCGTTAAAATTGTGATTTCACGTTATCACGCGACCGCAAAGACGTTAATTTCACTCAAATTACAGCCAGTTCACTTTACGCGATTTCGCGTTAAGGCATGACGGCAAGGATGTTGATTTCACTTCAAATCCAGCAAGCTGTTCATTTCACCCAGCACGTAAACTCGAAAACGTCGATTTCGGGCCTAAATAGGTTAAAATGTTGATTTCACTTTAAAGCGTCACAGCAACTATCTCTATTTCATTTTAACTGCCTGCAACGTATAAGCTTAAAAATGTAGGGCTGACAGATTAACAGATTAACCCTTCTGTGCAACGTACAGGTCTCTCTCCTTACATCTGCATGGCCCCTGATCCCAGAAGTTTAAAACACTACAAATCATGCCGATTTGAAGTAAAATCAACGCAACCTGGATCACAGATCTATGTTTTGAATCAATCGATCGCTTCTTGTTGGCCATTATTATGTTGGAATAAAAAAGGAAAAAACACGCTCTGTAATTAGTTAAATATTATTGTGATTTACGGAGTCTTGTCTTGTCTTGTCTTGTCTTGGCTTGTCTTGCCGAACGTGATCGAAATGCATGCCGGGAAGGTTCTGTTACACCTCGTGCGCGGGTAAACATGGAGGATGATGCAAGAAAAATTTTATAAGTCTAAAAGCAGTTCTCATTTTCCAAACTTTGAAGCTAGCAACGCTTGGCAAATGGGCCACAACTCACGACAGGGTTTTATTCTTGGGCAAGAACTGCTCTTGGACTTTGCTGCCTGGATCGACCTGACTTCGAACGCTGATAACTGACTTGCCGCTGATATCAGTTGCGTTGGAAGTTACAGAACACGTTTTGCTTCTTTAAAACATGCTGGTGACTTACGGGTTATCAAGGCTTTATGATGCCTATCAACCACCAGGCAGGCTACAAGGTACTTAAAAACAATGCTTAAGATATTAGTCGAAAGAGCTGTACTGCATCATGCATCACTTCTCTTTGCTTTGACGCTCGATCGAAATTCACGTGTTGTCTCACGTCACAATAAGCTGTATAAAAAAATCTCTCCAGATTCCCGCTCTATACGCATTTTTTTTAAAATAGATATCTTCATTTTTGAAAAAAGAAAAGGAACAGAGCGAAAAAAAAAATTGAGCGACCTCGTGTCGAACCGGTGTCACGGCAAAACAAATTCGAATCTGGCCCGTTCAGCGCCTCATCCGCTTGTGCTAACGAAGCAGTAGTAAGAGCTTAAGGTATTATAGTGAGTTGATCGCTTAGCGAAACAAAAGGTTTCTTTTGTTTTCCATTCAACAAAAGGTCCCCAGAGGATGCCCTTGGAAAAATGTGTTTTTTTGCATACGTAATATCTCAAAAAGGAAGCAAACTTCAGGGAAAAAACATGCAGAACATTGTTTGACACACGGAAACAAAACTGCATGCGAAATTTGGAGCGTTTTCGACAAAGTTCACTTTTCAGTAAAAAACCTAACGCCCTTTTTCCCCCGAAGCCTTCAATTATGGTATAATAAATCATTGACAAACTGTTCAACCAAATGTCTTTTATGTTCTCAAAGATATAAGCAAAGTTTTAATTACCTAAAATCGCGAGGAAATAAAGTAAATGTATGTATACGTTAAAACATGTAAATGAATGAAACAAATCTTCAGTATTAAGGACGGTGCCTACTAAATACAAAGGTTTTTGCGCCAAGTTAGGACCACGCGGAAAAAGTTGATATTTGCAAGAGCTATTGGAATCCACAAAGAAAAATAGGGGTAGCCACGCATTTTTTCGAGATAATTAGCCTTGAATCTCAACAAAAATGCTGACATCAGCATTTTTCTGAAAAAAGCCGGAAACGATATTTCTTCACAGATTTCCTTAGAATTTGCCTTTACATACAGAAAGGCAAACACATTGAAAAAGATCTTTAAACTACATGGCAAATGGTAACATTAAAATCATTTTTGTCACGTTTTTAGTAACAAAATCGTTGCAAAATCGCTTTTAACGTCTCTGACAGCCTTCCTCTGGTTCCGCTAAAAAACAGTCTAAATACCTTTTGCTCACGACCAGAAACTAATCACATGTTGAATAGGCTTGCCGCTTCCATTTCGCAACAAAAAATGTAGGGGTAACCACGCGTTTTTTAAAGTTATTGATCTTTTTTAAAAACTTTTACGATGCCCGTTACATTTTTTCCTGTCACCTCCCCAGTAAGTAAGACATTTGCGTGTCTGCGCGCGCACTACGCCATCTGCAGGTACATGTTTGCAGTTGGATTTCAGTGTAATTTTCGAAAGATAACAGCTAGATTTTAAGCTGGAAGACGTTGACAGTTAGTGGCTAGCGATAAGCTGCTATTCTGGTCTCCCTGGTGTAAGTACAGGTTCATTAAAATTGATTTGGCCACCGTAGGAAAATTTTGCTTTAATTTTAGTCGTGTGCTTGGTGGCGTAGTTGATTGCGTCAATGTCAACCCCAGCGCGCGCGCGCGCTTAAACCATGGCTTACGTGATGCGCAGAACGTGTGCGCACTAACAAAAGTAGGCACCGTCCTTAAATGATTAAAATACATACCACTTCATTTTGATCAACTTTTGTAGAAGTATACACCATCCAAAGGACCGTGGATCTCACTCCTAAACTGGATTGTTGTATAACTGGCATATTAAACTTTCTCCTGGCCATTTCATTGGGATCAGCAGTTTGATACAAAAGTAAATGTTTTCCCATGGCTCATAAGTCTGACCATAATCAACTGGGACTTGTCGAAGGGCAAGTGACCAGGACGGTAATTATTCACCAAACTTATCACCAAGCCTCTCTGCATAATAGAACTAGTTTAGAACAAAATAGGACAACAGTGAGAAAACCAAAAAAACTCCTTAGATTACACTGGGTATGCGTACTCCGTGTGTGGACCTGATGAGGCGGACGTGTGCATCAGCCTCTTATAAATAGATGGTCTCTTTTGAACAATGTAAGAACCAACTTTTCTGGTGAAAAATTTTCTCTTCGCAACTGGATTGTTAGGGAGCTGTACAGTTACACCAGGTAAATTTAACTTCCAAACTTGTCTCACAACATTCTTTATTGCAAGACACAATGCATTTAAAGTGCCACTAACCCCAACTTTTTTCACTAATATAAATTTCCTTTTTCTCCTGATCACCACTGCGAAAAAATATCGTTGTAGCTATTTTTGCTAATTTTGTATAAATTTTCAAAGTTGCTAAAATTTCACTCTTCAATGTTCATAATCAGGAATAGCTCGCTATCCAGCACCAGACATACAAGTATTTAGACAGTAGTGAGTGTAGCAGTGGCAGTGCCAAATTTACTATGGACTTCAGTAAGGCCTTCGATTTTGTGAACCATACTATTTTGTCTGCCAACTGAAACAGCTACCCAGGCTACATTGTAAATCCGTACAATGACGCAGCAAATTGACAATCCTAATCCTGGCCTTAATTACCATGTGGGGATCTCGACTGGCGACTCACACCTTGAGAATGGAAAAAAGATATTACAATGGCAGGTGTCCAAATCATAGTCACAACTCCAATTTGTAATGCCAATGACGATACAGTTATCTTTCACTAAAAAGAGAGATTAAGCGTGACGTTACGTCAAAGAGCAAACAGCAAAAATGAAACTTTTGCCTTTAGTGACTCCAGCTGCCTGTTCAGTAGAGTGAAAATATTTTGTATTTGCAGTGAATAGTAGGAGACATTTCTCTATTTTTGTGTGGTCTATTTAAGGATTACAAGAAAAGAAAAAATCTGATGGGTAATCTTGTTGTTTGCCGTCTGCCGTAAACGTCATGCTTAAACCTCTCTAATATATGAATTACAAAATAACCCAAAATGTTTTGACAGCCCTTGAAGCTTTTGAGTGTTTTAGTCCAGTTCCCGAAGTAAATCACTGGTAGGCTGGACACAGATCTCACTTTGCACAGTCCAGAACATAGAAATGACAATGTTCAAACACCTGTAGAAATGCAGGGATTTATCATTACAATAATCTTTTTCGCTGAAGTAATCAGGGAAACTAGTAGGTTTTATCAAAAAAAATCTTGGGGGGTTAGTGGCACTTTAAACATTGCATAATGCACCTACCCCTAGCTTACTTCAACAAAAATGTTCACCTTAGTGCATGATACAACTTGTGTCCTCCACAAACTTGGAGATACATGTATAAAGTTGTATGAAAATTTGCCTAGTGTTGTTTTAAAGTTATGAGAAATTTCACATAACACACCACCAACAACACAACGTCTCGTTCATTGACTGACTGTAAGTGATTTTTCAACATTAATTATTCATTGACTCTACATGATTGTTAGTGTACCCAGGTAAGGAAATACTCTTAATATCTAGAAGTCGAAATAGTCATCCAAAAATACCAATACTGAGTTAATTAGCACCATAAGTAAAAATGTACAAATAGCTACATGGAATAAACTAATTAAGCTTATCTAGCTGAGTCCATCAGCCTTACACTATTTAGCGACAGAGAATTTGAATGTAACGGTAATCAAAAGATAGATGAGTAAAACTGTCGCGATCAACAATTCAACCTGATTCAATCTTTCTTACAATCAATCATTCCAATAAAAAATCTAACAACGAAGTATCTCTATGACAAGACAAGAAGTGTTTACGCAGAGCTAAGCAATCGAACCTCGGTTTTGGCAACTACATTTTACAACAGATAATTTCACTGAATCGAAGGTTCTCACTTGAGCTTACCTTCTGATGTTTCTCACTCGAAGGTCAAATTGTGATCGAGACGTTCCCTACTGAAACTCGGAGCTTGCCACCAAGTGGCTAACTCGCCATCCACCCATGTCCGATGCGGTTATGCGACAGACTGGCCATGTGGATGCATTTCCGCAGTAAGACCCAAGTCCTCTATCACCGAGAGATTTGTAGCTTTCCCGAACGCTATAATACTCATTCGAACTTCAGGACAAGCCGCAAGTTGTGCGCTCGCCGTGATAGGCCTTTAAAGAGAGCCACATTTGGCTGCCCAAGTTATCGCACGGGAAAATGGATGGCCAACAAAATACCACGGTAATCCAAAATATTTTCCATGTCGCCATCTTGTGACCATTTGGCTTGTCCCGATCTTTTGGAGACGCTTGTTTCGCTGCCTAAGGAGAATGGAATTTCGCTTACATAACTTATGCAAAATGACTCTTTGGAACATAATCCAACGGTTTTTCAAAAGTTCACTTTCTTTTAGCCTTTGCCAGTCTGTGTCGTGTCATTTTGGGGGGGGGGGGGGGGGGGGGGATGACTCTTTTGCATTATTTTCTTTAGAAGTATTAACACGGTAACACCCAACCTCAAAACACAAAAGGATACTTTAGTATGAGAAATAGAACAATTTTGTGGGAGATTTTGACCCGCTGCTTTTCACTGGAAGTAGAAGGCTTGGTAGGCCAGGCCAGTTTGACAAGGGGCGCGATGATGTCATGCCTGAAAATCACCCTAGTTACTCCAAGGCCGGTTCTCACTAGAGACATAAGCATAAGCCGAGCATAAGCCACAAGCCATAAGCCTGACATAAGCCATAAGCAAGTGAGAACACCCGCGACCATAAGCCAGTAGCATACGGCGGAAGAACGAACCCACTTATGTGTCTTATGCTGTTACCTTGGCGCATAAGCATATAGCACAAGAACTGAACAAACGTTGTTCGTTTTTCTTGGCGCTTATGCTTAAGCCTGTTCACACTTGTGCGATAAGCATAACACAAGCGACATAAGCATAGCATAAGCATAGTCTTTTTCTTGTGCTTATGCTTATGCTTATGCTTATGTCGCTTGTGTTATGCTTATCGCAACAAGTGTTGACCAGCTTAATGCTGTTGTTATGCTTATGCTTATGGCTTATGGCTTGTGCTTATGCTTATGCGCTAGTGAGAACCGGCAGAGGCGGATCCAGGGGAGGGGTTTGGGGGTTGCAAACCCCCCCCCCCCTTTGAGAATTTTTTTTTTAG